>JAXRKP010001520.1:7500-80000 GCA_037039925.1 Doris montereyensis | reverse complement strand
TAGTGTTTGAACTTGTGACCTCAAGGTCTAAAGGCTATTGAGTACAGCACCAGATCACTAACACCGTACATAAACACACCCATCCATGTCGTATGTCCAAATGTCAAGGACATCTCACGGACCCTTGACAGTTGTACAAAGACGTGGGTAGTGTTCAGTCATAAAGCGCCTTGAGAGGTCTTACACCTTGCTTTTTAGCCATCTGATTGGTCGTTTTTTCGGCGGTCTAGGTTTTCACCAAATCAGGTCGCTAAAACACAAGGCAGCATCGCAAGGTGCTTGACAACTAAACGCTACCCTGTACAGGCAAACTTCAAACCACATGATCATAACTACTAGAGAACATGGATGTACAGTCATACAAACAATAATCAATAGCATTAAAGCATCCACTGAGCAGTCCTACCAGTAGCGTCCGCCAATTGTGCTCCTGCACACATTTCTATGTAAATTTTATATATATATATATACATATACATGCATGTATATATACATATACATGTTTGTGTATATATGTTGATCATCGACTTTGTGCTTTTGAGACAAAACTTGGCCACGGCAGACTCGGAAGATAGTTTAAGCCCCCGTTGCGGGATTACACTCACGGCCTTGATATTAGAAGTAAGGTTTTCAGCTGATGACGCTTGCTCTGTGCTGGCCACGGATGACTTACAGTCCACCATGACATCGCTAAGGCTGGGAGTAGAACTACTTTTTACGACTGGTCAGGACACTCACCTGGGGAGCATAAAGAGGTTAGTCACAGGTCACAGTGACATGATGAGAGAGAGAGAGAGAGATAAGAATTATAACTGCCTGCATCCCCTGGACTGACGAGTTTGGGACCAAAAGGTTGATTTTCTGTTCTTTGCATACTCAGGTAAAAAGATCATTTATCTACAAGTTTATGGCAGAAAAATGTCCATATGACATACAATTTTTTTTAATAAAATATTTTGCAGGTGAGGGTAGGTAAGAACAGTCAAAATTTTGACATAAATTACCCTAACACTGACTGAGAAGATAGCAGTAAAAACCCGTATATTGGCAGCTAATCGCCAAATGTGGCAACACCGATGTCACCTGGATTCTGCTGACACCGTTCGTCGCTTCGGCCCATCCCTGTGTATGTAAACACGCGCACAAGCATAGCATACATATATGCTTGTGCGTAGGATATAGAGGAAAGAAAGAAAAAATTTTTATTTTGACGTGTTTTCACAACACTACACATCTAAACCTAGATTAATAATCCTCTTTACATTAGTAACAATGCCAGAGACTGTCAAAAGAGTAAGGGGCTGCTACAACAAGGGAAATCCGTCTGAAGCGTTTGTTTTGAGTTATTTTCTTTTGATTTTTTTACTTGTATTTTTTTCTCGAAATGTAATTGTTTCACACTAAAATTCTATCTCACCCGCCATTTACCAAACGACTTGTATTATAATGGCATACATGTTCCTCTTGTCAATGTTAATAGAATGACGTCAGGGTTTCTTTTTATATATTGTAAAATTTTTGAGAATTTTTTTTTTGTAATAAAAATGCCGTTTTTGTACATTCACAATATATAGTATTTTCAAAAATTCATTAAAAAAAAACTATCCAAAATATTTTAAAAACCTGACGCCACTCTTTACATATCGAATGGAAAAGTCGATCTACACGGGTTTTGAGTGATTTTATTCATAACTAGGAGAGGAGATAGATTTTGAAAATTGAAAATCAAGATGGCAATGGCAACTTTTTCAATGATATAGGGTGACTGTATTTTGACAGTTACTCATGTGCATACTAAAAGTAAAAATCTAAACGCAAAAGCAAAAAAAAATCACCCCCCACCCTCCCCTTAATATCATTATTATTTTTGCCATGAATGTAAATGAAATGATATGCCTGCTCCCCTGAATGAAAAGTAGTTCTGATTTTCTAAGTTTTCTATGATTTTGTGTTCTAAGGGTTGAATTTTTTTCTCCTTAATTTTGCTTTTACCTGCAGCTAATGTATACTAAGTCCACACAATACCTATTATAAATTGCCCTGGCGGCTTCTTCTAAGTTCATCCAAATTTCTTAGATGCTGCTTCGCAGGTTAAACATTTTTTTTTTCGAGTAAAACCCACCCCCAATTGTCTGGGTAAGTGGATTGATACCTGGTCACATTAGAGACGGGCGATAATAAGGAGGTACTGGGTGCAGATCACAACACTCTCTGTGCGCGTTAAAGACCCCTTGGCTGTCTACAAGGCAGTCCAGGCAACAACAAAAAATCCTACCAAAACCTAAGATCACCATAGTTGTGGATATGGGTAAAATCAAATTTAAAAAAAAACAAATTCAAGTATGGGCACGAACCCGTGACCTTTAGGTTGAAAGGCTGACACATTCCCTCTGGACCACTGTGTCCCCTTTTCCTGTGACCTATGTCTAAAAAAAAAGGGGGTGGGGGGGGGGGGGGGGGACAAAATTTCAGCTGCCTATTCCAGCTACTTACCTTCATTTTGTCTGAAGCGCCACCCACAGTGGCCAGACAGTTCTTGTTTTTCATGCTGGTCAGGGGTGCCAAGGCTGTGGACGGCTCAGTTTTGATGAACTTCAGTTTATCTGGGTCGTGTGACGGTCCGAGCATAAGATCGAATTTCCCCTCCGCTCCCATACGATAAGAATTAGAACTGCCTGCATCCCAATTCACATCAACCCAACCTTGGGGGAAACAATGCATGTATGTAGATAATATTTTTAAATCCTAAAAAAACCCACTAAATTACACTCTTTACAATACAATCACAGCAAGGTATGGTTGGCCCAAATTTTGAGGTACTATCGATTAACTCGTGAGAGATATTTTGCTTGTTTCCTTGAAATTTACCCCGTCCACCATTGCGGTGATCTTGGGGTGAATTAGAGGGAACAGCAAGATAAAAAATAAGTGAAAGAAGGAAAGGAAAGAAGTAGGACCTACCAGTAGCGCCAAAAAACTGCTCATGAGAGATGCAAGCAGGAAGCAACTTTTTTTTATATGAATATCAGATTTCTTTTGGGTTTTTTTGTTTCATTGAAATTTACCCTGTCCACCATATGCGGTAATCTCAGGGTAAATTCAAAGGCAACAGCCAGATGAAAGACATATGTGACAGTGTGAAAGGACAGAACTAGGACCTACCAGTAGTGCCTGCCAACTGCCAACACTACACACACAAGAACAAAAGGAAAACATAAATATCTTTTCTAAAACTCCTAACCCTTAGCATAAAAACTCTTGACTGATTAATATATATAATTTTTGTTTGATTTATTGAAATTTACCCTATTCACTGTATGTTGTGATATCAGCAAAAATTCAGAGGAAAAAGCAAGATGAAAGACACAACTACCGGCTGCACCCGCCAACCGTTTACCTCTTGGACAAAAAGAGAAAAAAACAAGAAAAACCAACACTACACAAGGGGAAAAACATACAAATATTTCAAAACTCAACCCCCTTAAATAAAGACTCACTGAAAGACTAATAAATAAAAAGACAAACAAACAAGAAGAGTTCCATTATCTGTTGACTCAAACAAGTTTTTACATCTATTCTGCATTGCAGGGAACTTTTCTTCTGCTGCTTACCATTTCGGAGATTCCCAGTGACAGAACCCTCCCCTGGTGGGTTACCATCTTGATCCTTCCACTTCCAGTCCATGCCGCGCACAACCCTGGCGCCTGGCAACATCTGCTTCAAGACATGAGTGCGCAAGATTCTTCTTTGCCTCGCAAATTGGCTTCAGCCTCACGAGCAGCCTTCCCTGATATTAGAAATAGACAGAGAAACAGTTGACCTTCAGAACATCCAATGTATATTCTACGACCACAATCACCCTTACACTTTACCACATTGAAAGATTGGATCGATCTACAAGATCCAGGCTAATCAAGGATAACAACAACAAAAAAACAACAAAATATTCCTTGTTTCCATCTATCACATTATTGCCCCTATTGCCATTACCCATCAGAGTAGTTCCTCCATTGTCATTAACTATCACATTACTGCTACCATTGTCATTACCCATCACAGTAGTTCCCCGACCGTCATTATCTATCACATTACTGCTCCATTGCCATTAACTGTCACATTATGCTCCCATTGTCATTATCTATCACATTACTGCTCCCATTGCCATTATCTAACACATTACTGCTCACATTTCCATCACCTATTACATTACTGCTTCCATTGTTATTATGTCACATTACTTGTCATTACCTATCACATTACTGCTCCCATTGTCATTATCTATCACATTACTGCTCCCATTGCCATTATCTAACACATTACTGCTCCCATTACCATTACCTATCACATTACTGCTCCCATTGTCTTTATCTATCACATTACTGCTCCAATTGCCATTACCTATGACAATACTGCTCCCATTGCCATTATCTATCACATTACTGCTCCCATTGACATTATCTAACACATGACAGCTCCCATTGCCATTACCTTATCACAATACTTCTCCCATTGTCATTATCTATCACAATACTGCTCCCATTGTCATTATCTATCACATTCCTGCTCCCATTGCCATTATCTATCACATTACTGTTCCCATTACCATTACCTATCACATTATTGCTCTCATTGCCATCATCTATCACGTTGCTTTGAGAGAGAGAGAGAGAGAGAGAGAGAGAGAGAGAGAGAGAGAGAGAGAGAGAGAGAGAGAGAGAGAGAGAGAGAGAGAGAGAGAGAGAGAGAGAGAGAGACACGCACACACACACACACACACACACGTACACAGAACATGTCTGTGCAATAATTGTGTAAAACTTACCAACATCATCGCAAACTCCTGTTATGGTGCCGTAGATCTCGAATCCGGACAGAGAAACGTAGTGGGTCTGGCCACTGGCGTTTTTACCTGTCTGAAAAAGTCGGATGTGTCTCCAGCCCTGCTTGTCATCCATGGGTGGAGTTATCTTCCATGAAGCCGTAGACCTTGTAAATATATTAGAGGCATTTTAATGAATGATAATAATACAAATTTAAAAATTTTAAAATTTAAAATTAAAAATAATAAAAATAATAATAATAATAATAATAATAATAATAATAATAATAATAATAATAATAATAATAATAATATTAATAATAATAATAATAATAATAATAATAATAATAATAATAAATAATAATAATAATAATAATAATAATAATAATAATAATAATAATAATAATAATAATAATAATAATAAATAATAATAATAATAATAATAATAATAGTACAAATAATAATAATTTTATTTATAAAGGACCTTCCATCCAGACCTCAAAGCACTGCACATTTGACGCAGCACACTATACACAATTTAATTAGAAAACAACAAGTAATGTCATGATACTGCAAGATGATTATATACAAAAAAAGGGGGAAGCAGAAGATCTATCACCAAATTTTGCAATTCTGTTTTAGGAACTGTTAATAGATTTGAGTCCACTGATCTCAATTGTAAGAAACGCTTACTGTTTCTTGAATGTAAGTTGGGGAAGAAGATCTAAGTGCATTGAAACACAGGAGGGCAATCTTATATTCATTTTCTGGCCTAACTGACAGCCAGTGAAGGGTTCTCAATATATCAATAGTGCAAGTGAAATCAGAACGTGTTTTGCCAAGAACCAGCCTGGCTGCTCTGTTTTGAACGTGTTGAAGTTTATCTCTTATCTGTGCACCGGGAGGCCCAAGAGCAGCGAGTTGCAATAACCTAATCTTGATAGCACTAAGGGCATATACATTTGTGTTAAGAGAGTGGGGAGGCAGGTATTGTTTTCATTTCAGTAGTCTTGAGAAGTTGCCAATCAATAGTTTTTGTCATGTTAATTATTTGATGTTCCATACTCAAAGAGCTGTCCAGATGTAAAGGAAATGGTGTTAATATAATGTACATTATATTAACACCATTTCCTTTACAATTTCTTAAACATACATACATACATACATACATACATACATACATACAACATACATACATACATACATACATACATACATACATACATACATACATACATACATTTTTTTATTTTATTTGTATGGTCTTTGAAAAGGTAGAGAGAGACAGACAGAGAGACAGAGACAGAGACAGAGACAGACAGAGACGGAGAGAGAAAGAGAGACATACAGAGACAGAAACAGAGAACATGCTACAAAAAGAGAGACAAAGGCATCAATAGACCCTTCTCATTCTTTCATCTCGGTGAATCTGTTGTTTTTTATGGTGTAAGAGATGACTTACCCTGGTTCATTGAGGGATGTGTAAGCCTTCATGAGCATACAAAGTCTGCCAGGTGACGCCGTCTTTAGACATCTGGAAGTGCCAGTTACGTAGAGCAGACCTAAACAAAGATAAGATAAAACAGCATAAGACAGAGACCTAAACAAAGATAAGATAAAACAGCATAAGACCATACCTAAACAAGATAAGATAAAATAGCATAGGACAATACCTAAACAAGATAAAATAACATGAGATGAGACAAGATATTGATTGATTAATTCAGTTTACACCATTCACCATATACAGTGATCTCAGGATGACTTAACAGGAAATAGCAAAGTAAACAAATAAGTAATAGAGCGAAAGGAAAAAATAGGACCTACTAGCAGCTGGCCAGCCATCCATGAGATAAGATATAACATGAGACAAGAAGAACTAAGGTCAGATAAAATGAGATAAAACAGATAGGATTAGATGCATTTTCATTCATCCTTGATAAGATTATGAGCCTTAGCATCGCCACTGATAACAGGTAAGAAAAGTAAGTGAGAGAAAATAAAGTAGGAATAAGTAATAAATCCGAGTAGTGGACAGGTAAGCATCTGTGCGGGGAGTAGATGATCCCACCCTCCACGAGTCTCCTGCTGCCTTGCAGGCGGGTCTTGGTTGACCAAAGGCCTAGGGAGTCAACCCTGACAGAAAATAACCTATTGTCTTGCAGGCCGTCTTGACTGACCAAAGGCTAAGGGAGTTAACCATGACAGAAAATATCAACCTGCAGCCTTGCAGGCTGGTCTTGAATGACTAAAGGCTAAGGAGTTAACCCTGACAGAAAATAGCAAGGCTTGGTGGGGGGCCTCAAGGTGGCAGCTCCACCATCTACCTAAGGTACAGTAGGCTAATCCCCTGCTTATCCAAAACAACTTGATTCAGAGAAGTAAAATGAATATAACCAGCTTGATCTTTGGAAGACGCACTTGGAAACGAATATGGACTGTGATTTTTGGAAAAGTTAGAATTAGTTGAAGAAATGGAAAAATTCAAAGTAGATATTTTGACCATTACAGAAACAAAGAAAAAAGGACAAGGAATAGAAAATGCAGGACTGAATCATATTTTAATCTTCTCAGGAATAGATGTCAAAGATAGAACTAGAGCAGGAGTTGGCTTCAAATGCATAAACGGCATGAAACGCTACTAGAAAGTTAGAAATTTATAAGCCCACGGCTATTAAAGGTAAATATTAAACCAAAAGCACGAGAAATTCAATTATTAATAACTTATGGACCAAACCAAGACGCAACTAAAGAAGAAAAAATACCTTGAAAACGATTTACAACTAGCTGCAGAGAATCTTAAATCCAAACAGGAACTAATGCTTTTAGGAGATTTAAACGCTAGAGTAGGCAGTTGATTTCATTTTACCCACATCAACAACTAAGGTGATCTTTGGGGCTTTAATATGATTTTTGGATTTTTCCGGACTGCCCTGTAAACAACCAAGGGATCTTAAAGCGCACAGAGTGTTATGATCTGAACAGGGACCTCCTGTTTATCTTTCGTCTCGATGGGACTAGGTGTCAATCCATTTTCCTGAGCCTAGATTTTTACTCCAAAACAAAGAGAGAAATTTGTTCAACCACCGCCTGGGCATGGATTCGCAACCTTTTGATTGAGAAGGCCGACACCTTGCCCCTAGGCTACCGAGTCCCCCTTTTGCAGACATTGTTACTTTGAATTAAGAGAATTTATAATTAACCTCTATCTTTAATGACGTTTATCTTGATAACGCCCCTTAATTTGCAGTACTTGACGGAAATATATTTTGTTTTGTGTTCAAACTTTTTGCAAAAGTTAACACATTCGTGAGCTGATCTTTTTTCAAAGCAGGAAAATGGAAATGGGGACAAATTAGCATTGAGCTTGCAAGAGCTGAATACGTCAAAACATGAAACTTATGACATCACCGTGACATTGCCCACTTATAACCTCTGGCATGTCGCAGTGTGTGAGTATGAGGGCACAAGCCACACTCCCAGGTCAACAGCAAACCAGGCTTTCCTGAAACCAAGAGCAATTGAATAATTTACCATATTTGCTCTACTTTTTATGACTATAATTTAGTATTGCAGTAGCAAAAAACTCAACTGTTTCTCAGTTTTGTCCTTTCTGCATAAATTGCTCTCCCCTCCCCATCACAAGACGAAAAATGGAAGGAAAAAAGTTTTAAAAAAACTGAGAAGATTAAAACAACAAAAAGCAAACGCCCACCTCTTTGTAAATATAGTAGAAATGATTTTCTTCCAATTAAACAAAAGAAAACAAATTTAAAAAACAAATTGGTACAACAACTCTTGTATAGAATGCAGTCATGCTCTTGATTAGAATATAGTCAAACTCTTGTATAGAGTGTGTAGTCAAACTCTTGATAAAGGTGTAGTCAAACTCTTGATAAGAGTGTAGTCAACCTCTTGATAAGAGTGTAGTCAAACTCTTGATAAGAGTGTAGTCAACCTATTGATAAGAGTGTAGTCAAACTATTGATAAGAGTGTAGTCAAACTATTGAGTCAACCTCTTGATAAACCTAATTAGTCAAACTATTGATAAGAGTGTAGTCAAACTCTTGATAAGAGTGTAGTCAAACTATTGATAAGAGTGTAGTCAAACTCTTGATAAGAGTGTAGTCAAACTCTTGATAAGAGTATAGTCAAACTCTTGATAAGAGTGTGAGTCAAACTCTTGATAAGAGTGTAGTCAAACTCTTGATAAGAGTGTAGTCAAACTCTTGATAAGAGTGTAGTCAAACTTGTGATGATCAAACTCTAGTATAAGTAGTCAGCTCTTGTATAGAAAGTGTAGTCAAACTCTTAATTAGAGTGAAATGTCAAACTTAATTAGAGAGTGGTCAAACTCTTGTAGTCAAACTCTGATAAGTATAGAGTGTAGTCAGCCTCTTGTATAGAAAGTGTAGTCAAACTTGTGATAAGAGTGTAGTCAAACTCTGGTATACAGTGTAGTCAGCCTCTTGTATAGAAAGTATAGTCAAACGTAAGTCCAACTGCCAAATACATAAAGAAAATATTTCTCCTTCCAAATTACAATAACACTAGAAACATGGTAACACCACTTAACTTCAAATACGGGGGCCATAAAGCCATAAATATGACACAATATTTTGATCCCCTAAGACGTACTTGTCATCATTAGTGTGGCAGTTGAGAGCAGCGCTGTCCCGACTGAGAATGTCTTCCAACTTTCCATAGGGAAGAGTCCGACCTTCAGATGAGGTCACTACGACCAGACCATACTGCCCTGGGTTGACCCACTCATAGGAGGTCCTTTGAAAGAAAGAAACAGCAGGAAAAAGTATGTGCAATGTGCAGTCAAAATTTCATAAGTACACCTGAAAGATTAATTTAATGTCTGTGGTCTAATCAATGTGCAGGCTCATCAATTTTACATCATTAAGCACATCAATTCGCACATATTCAAAACCATGGTGTAGGTCTTATCACTTGGGATCACTTGACAATTAGATTCACTGGGGCAACACAAATATGAGTATTCCTTAGTGGTCTTGACAGTGAAATAATATATGGTGACATTCAAGGATGCCTGGGAACGTGTGTTTTCATTATTCACATTGAAATATTTAAAGTACTGTACTAAACAAAAAAACACATGGACAACAGCAGATTTTGTTTCGTTCATTGAAATTTACCCTGTGACGGAATGGCAGGAAGGAAGCAAAAACCCTACCCTACCACCAGCACCGGCTAACCGCCAGTTAATGGACGACTTACTTGCCGTTGGTTCCTATCCAGTATAGCAAGCCGTTCTCGTCAAAGTCGTGTTGGTATGTGAAGGACATGGTCTCCGTCCTCTTTCAGCCTGCGCACAAAGTTGAAGGTCTGTCGGTCAAAGTCATACCACTGTTTGGCCACCTGAAGAGCAAGTATTGAAAAGTATGATGTGAACTCGTCTATCTTCACTTTTTATATCATGCTATTATTGTTATGTTAGTTTGGGGCTTTTTATTTTCATTATTGGTTTCACATGTCAAACTGTTATCACAAGTATCATCATCACACAATGAGAACATTTAGTTTCCCATCCTGCCCTATTTTTAGTTTTTATTTACTTCCTTTACCTTTACCCAACTCATATCTGTCTCTGTGTCTGTGTGTGTTTGTGTGCGTATGTCTGTGTGTGTGTGTGTGTGTGTGTGTGTGTGTGTGTGTCTGTCTGTCTCTCTCTGCTCTTGTTCATTTAAATTTTCCATCATCTAAAGTTATATGTATCATTTGGCAGACAACAGACAATTGGCATACCATTTTCAGAAGGTAACGTTCTAAGTCAGCAACAGTGGTGAGTGGTTCTATCTTCAGGCATTTGTCAGTTCTGTCAATCAAAGTATTCTCCCCTGGGGCCTTTTCCAGCCGTAGGGCGTAGACGTCTGGTAAGAATCTGATAGATTAAAGCCAAAACATTGAAATTAGTGCACTCAGTAGCATAAAAGACGAAATGCAATAACATAACAATAATAATAATAATAATAATACTAATAATAATTATTATAGTAATAATTCATGATAATAATAAAAATAATAATATCATTAATTTCTATAGCACCCACTCCCATCTTACGACAGCTCTAGGAGCATAATTATACATACATAGTAAAAACATGAGCAATGATATATAAAAGTGTTTGGTACATGAATTAATAATGCATATTAAAACCAATTACTATTCTTCTATGAAGCATCGCATGAGGTGCGTTTTTAGGTGTTGTAACAGAAACAGGTCATGTTCACGCTAAATTTTTAAAAATCAACTTTACCTGCAAGCCGTAGCCGGCTCCTGGCAAGTCGTAGGTGAACACTGGCAACTTCTCTATCGTTTCCAGGGCCGAAATCAACTTGCGAGTCATCTGCACAGCTGGACTGACACTCCTGTGAAGAAAATAGTGACAAATTATATTAATTATCTTATATGATATGAAGTTATTAGAATCTGTCCACATTACCAGGTCACGATATCAAGTCCCCTCTGATGAAGGCCAAAAACCAAAGAAGGAGATTTTCCTTTGTGATTTCTTTAATAGTGGATGGCAGGTGGGTGCTACTGGTAAGTCCTATTTTCCGAGAGAGAGAGAGAGAGAGAGAGAGAGAGAGAGAGAGAGAGAGAGAGAGAGAGAGAGAGAGAGACAGACAGACAGACAGACAGACAGACAGACAGACAGACAGACAGAGACAGACACAGACAGACAGAGACAGGCAGACAGAGAGACAGAGACAGAGAGAGACAGACAGACAGACAGAGACAGACACAGACAGACAGACAGACAGACAGAGACAGAGACAGGCAGACAGAGACAGAGACAAAGACAGAGAGAGAGAGACAGACAGACAGACAGAGAGAGAGAGAGACAGACAGACAGACAGACAGACAGAGAGAGAGAGAGAGAGAGAGAGAGAGAGAGAGAGAGAGAGAGAGAGAGACAAAGAGACAACAGACAGACAGACAGACAGACAGACAGACAGACAGACAGACAGAGAGAAAGAAAGAGACACAGAGAGAGACAGAGACAGAGAGAGATGATCTCAATATAAGAGGAAAAACTGATTGATGTGCCCTTAAAAAAATGCAAATTTATACAATAACATCAAAACTGATGGAAGCAGAAAACCACAACAGTCAAGGACTCATATACGAGCTACAATATAACAGGTTCTTTGCAAAACACACTACTTCAGCCAATTAAAAATAACTGGACATTAGACATCAAACATGACATGCGTTACATGATTACATGTAAAAGCACAATTGAAGAGTTTATTTGAAGAGTGAGACATAAGGTCCAGCCTCATTTTGAAATATTTTACATTGAAAATTATAGATGGCTCACAAGTATCTATAAAATCAGGTCGTATACCTATCTGGCATGAGACTAATGGATTTTTTAAACAGATAAAGAATGGCAATAATGATAAGACACACGCAAAGGCTCTCATGACAAGACAAGCAACACTATGCAAAGACAGAATTACAACTTAACTTGCATTATCACATCTACAAGACAAAAAAAGAGGCCATTGAAAGAGTGAAACCTTGGTGGAGTAAGTATTAAGTAAAGTTCCTTCAAGGCCCCTTAGATCCAGAGCAAAGCCCAGTTTCTATAGCATGAAGCGGAACAGGTGATAACAATCACATCCTGGACAGGACACTAGTCTGTCAGAGGTGGTTTACTTCCAAGCTGTTGCTGGTACCCATTTACGTCTGGGTTGAGTGGAGGATATGCGTGTTAAGTGTCTTTCCCAGGGAACACAACATCAAACATAGCATTGCCAGGATTTGAACCCAGGACTTGATAATCCCAAGTCTGTCAACCTAACCACTGGGCCACCGATACCACAGAGCCTTTGGCAAGCAATGAAGATAAACTATCAAATCTTCCTGGCTACTTCATAGCAAGTCTCTGTATCACATCGCCAACACAGTGCTATCTTGTCCTATGTCCATCTTTGCTTTTTTTTTTTACAGCTATTGCTAGCTTGTTTAAAAAGGGTTATGAATCTTTCCCTTTTAATGTTATACATGTGTCTTGATGAAGCAAACCTTGATTTGCAGTGTTGGTACTGCCTTCTGTTCTGTTCTATGTGTTCATACATTTTGCAAAGGTGTCAAAACATGTGAAACCTCAATTCTCGCAACTAGAAAAAATGGAAATCAGACAAGATAGCCCTGAGCTCCTGACACGCCTCGTTATCTGACTAGAGTACATTGAACAAACTAATACTCAAGTACACAACATAAACAATAAAACACAAGTCAGTCATTGAGGAAAAAAAGGGTCAACATTTTATCCCATGGTGTCATGCTCCCTAAACCAAACTATGACTTTTCTTAAGACTAGGGTCATGTTAATAGGGAAGTAAACGACAATAATAAAATGCATGCAAAAATCCAAATGAAAACGAGGATCGAACCCACACATGCAAACAAATTAATGTACACAGAGTAACAAAAGTGTCTTTCCCACTATCTTGATCTAGATCTTGTTACGATAAAAACATAATTCTTATTACAAAAAAAAAGTAATTTAAAGCCTTAAACCCTTAACAACAAGAAATACAAATTTTCTTACCCATCCTCTCGTTGACTAGAGAGAAAACCATAAAAGGATAGTTTGTGAAATATAATAAATTTGCCTCTTTAATCTTGCAATACAATCTTTACACAAAAGCAAACATTTCAGACCCATTTCACAGGGCCTCCCTGCACATGTCTAGTCAATTTTGCATTTACACAAACCTTAGGAATCACATTAAAGAAATAGATGGTTTTGATGTGATAAAACAAACTTACTTTTCTTTATCATGATCATGAAAGACACTCTTAAAAATGTTGATTCTCTCTCGCATTTGTTTTTTGGATTCCTTGGGGGAACAATCATCAGTAAACTGAAATAAAAAAAAACAAAAATATTTTGGATAAGATGACAAGTTCGTGGATCATTTTGGTGGTAGATTATTTTCGATAGTAAATCTGTTGCTTTTATACTTCAACAATGGCCTGTAATCTTGTAGTTTGGGTAAACATCTTTTTGAGGTGTCCATAAGTATTTTCAAAGAATAAATGCCCAAGAATCTTTCACATGCACCATGTGTGAATTGGAACTCCTGATTTATTTCATCCCATTTAAAGCAAGACTAACTTCATGATGTTGTAAGATCATAAAATTCAGTTCTGACTGATACCATGCAAGGAACTGAGGCTACCTACGTATACAAAACAGTGATAACACATTATTTATTAAACGGTTGTGCAGACATGTATTTCAAATCTGTTTTCTTCAGGTTTCTTCTGCTCCCTTATCCTGAAGAGTATAACATGAGTCCTAGTCCATCAGTGATAATCGAGGAGGTCCCATGTGCCTTTGTGCATGTTAAACAACCCCTCTGTGGTTGGAAATCCGAAAAGGCAGGCCATTCCGGCTGCCATCCTGGCAAAAATTGAATTTCTACCATAAAGGCCTATTTAAAAATAGCCCTATAACCTCTTGTACCTCAAACTTATTGACCAGTTCAGTACACTGAATATGTAAAAGAGGCAAAGATCAGAGGGGAAAAAAAGTATGACTGGGCATCCATGCTTTCCTCAGAATTAAATTAGCCCAGGCGTAGCAGTGACAGCAACTGTTACAGGATCGTCAATATATTGACGTAAAAGTCCATATATGTTGAAATGTGACATTTTTAGACCTCTCCGATACAAGCCATAATTACTTCTGTTTCGCCCTCTTTTGAATATAAAATCTATTTCATTTAATAAAAGAAAATGACAAAAATAACAACATAAAACACTAATGCACATTAGACACACACAGAATTACTCACTCCACTCAAAATGCTGAGCATGGTCTGTACAATGCCAGAGTTGTAGAGCTCAAAGGATGAAATGGTGTGCTCCTCCTTCAAGAGAAACACCAGCTCTTCCAACGCACTTCGCATCTCTTGGGACCAGGACACATTCTGGTCTGCCGGCTGTAATCAAACGTTGTGACATTCATGAGATCGTCTTCTTATTGTCAAACTTTACATGTCTCCTATTTCCAACTTTGAAAAAAACAAAATGACATTCACCCCCCCAAAAAAAAATACATGAAAACAAAACAAAGAATTTTTTAAAGATATATCAAAACTCAAATATGTACCGCTCAATGGTTAAATCCACTTTTTAAAAACCCCTAAAAAAAATATGGCTCTCAAGAAACAAACCAAAAAAAATAATGTAACCTCCATTCCACCTCCCCCCCATTCCCCAATTTATCAAATTACCCATTACCCCCCAACAAACATTTACCTAAAGATTATGGCTAACAAAGGATGTGATAATTTATCTTCCCTGCATTTGTGTGGCTCACGGCAGCGCCAATGCAAACTATATTACAAGGTTGTTCCATTGGAATTTACTCCATCTACCATATGCGGTGATCTCAGGGATACTTAAAAAAAAACAGCAAGATATAAGATAAGTGAAAGAGGAAAGAAAAGAAATTAAGCCTCTTAACAAACAGCCCAGATTTTTTTTAAAAGGACTGAATGGAGTGTTTTACAAATAAATACTTTTTTGTGGTAGCAAAGGATGTGTCCCTTGGTTTGATAAACGACAATAAACGACACTACCAAAAAAGACAGAACAGACACTTGATATTGCGGGCATAACTCTTCACCTAACAACAAATGAGTAAAATCTACACATTTATACTACAAGCATCACACAATGTGATGTCAGAATGAAAAAACAGAACTGGAATTGAGACAGAGAGTGGAGAGGAGAAGTAATCAGGGAAAGGAAGACAGTGATAATTAAAATGACTTTGTGCCCAAAATTTCACGGTCTTGTGTCTTCTTTGGTGGAGTTGTTACATATTCTCATTTATTATCCCTTGCGTTCTCCACTGTGGCTCTATTGGTGCCTTACCTTGATTTGACTAAGTTGCTTGGCTAAGGACGATTCCAACTGTTGGACAATGACTCCTAGTTTAGACACGACACCTCTTGGCTTGGCCTCTGCTGCTTTGAAGTAGTCTTCATACAACTGCCTTGTCAGAGCGAACCTGTTGCGGTGACAACAGAAAATAATGTGCAAATTGCATTTACTTAGCATAGATGTTACAAAATATGTCTAGGAGCAAAAATCATTTATTTCTAATGTAACTTGAGGACATTAAATTAATAAAAGACATACCCAAGAACACTACAAGCGGCAAAAGACAATTCATAATTAAATTTAATTTTAACTTGCGATTACAGAGAGCATACTGACAACATTCAATTCACAGTGGATTTGAAAAATCGTTTCATTGAAATTTACTTAAACTTCGAAATGAGACGAAATGTATCAGCACACTTATATTTCAAGACCTGATACCAAAAGAAAAGGAATGTTACTATGTCAAAACAGAACCAGATATCACGATCTCAGATTAAGATAGTTCTTACCACAGAGATAGAGTCAGAAACAAAGTCAGAAACAAAGACAGAGAGAAACAGAGAGAGACAGAAGAGCCCTACTTTACAAACGTAAGTCAGTCCCTTTCCTTTCGTCACAGCTGCATATACATCAATCATCAATGCATTTACTTATCACCTATTCGGGACATACGAGAAAAAATAATAATATAAATCACATACCTTGTCACGGACGGCATTTTTGCTTTTCAACTTGCGACTTTTCTTTTCATTCCATCCCAGATTGAATTCGTGCCCCAAGCAGGTCTCTGCAGAGAAAGAGTGCTTAGTGCCGCGTTGGATTCAAAGACAAAATCCCATCAGATCTTCTCGTAAGATAGTGGCCTGAAAATTCCAACAATGTCCATGTTCATACATTCAATTTGATACGTTGTACTGCAAAATAAGGATGAATCATATTTCTCTGTGATTTCAGAAGCTTAAAAAAAAACCTACATCTGAAAATTTTACCTTTTTACAGGGTGGGAGGGGGGGGGGGACACTCAAGACCAAATTAAATATTAATGACCATAACATTCAGTACGAGAAGGATTTTTCTATGACCAGAACACTAACCATGACATAGAGTATGATGAAGATTATTCACAGACCAGAACACTAACCATAACATAGAGTATGGTGAAGATTATTCACAGACCAGAACACTAACCATGACATAGAGTATGAGGAAGATTATTCAAAGAATAGAACACTAACCATAACATAGAGCATGAGGAAGATTATTCAAAGACCAGAACACTAACCATAACATTGAGTATGATGAAGATTATTCAAAGACCAGAACACTAACCATAACATAGAGTATGATGAAGATTATTCAAAGAACCAGAACAATGACTAACCATAACATAGAGTATGAAGAAGATTATTCAATGACTGGAAGACTAACCATATGATAGAGTATGAGGAAGATTATTCAAAGACTAGAACACTAACCATAGATACAAAGACTAAACCTAACCATAAGATAGAGTATGAGGAAGATTATTCAAAGACTAGAACGCTAACCATAAGATAGAGTATGAGGGAAGATTATTCAAAGACTAGAACACTAACCATAAGATAGAGTATGAGGAAGATTATTCAAAGACTAGAACCAGACCTGTCATTCTAAATTTTAAAAAATCAGGATATAGATGTAAAAAAATCAGGATCCTGGGGAAAAAAATCAGGATACATGTGCGATTTCAGGTAGAGAGTCAGCCAGCCATCTTATCTCAAACTTAATAATAATACGGTCACTGTTGACGCTGGTTCCACCTTTTCCCAAGTAAAAATATCCATTACAATAGCCCCCCCATGCCAATAAAACCTGAATTCTAGTATTAAATCAGCATTACAGTTGCCTCTTTCTGCACTCATTGTTTACATACTGGAAGTGGAAGACACACTCACTTTTCCTCTCTTTTCATCAGTGACCACTTATCTTGCTAATCATTCATTGCTATCATACTTTCATTCACTTTCTTCACACACACATGCCCACCCCACACCTCCTGCTATCCGGTCAGACATACATGCATGACATACCTGTCAATTATCATCCAACCTCTATTCTTCGTTGTATTTACCTTTCACTTCATAAATTGCTCACTCCCTCTCTAACACACACTCACATACATTCGTGATCGCACGAAACACACGAAAATGCTTTCTATTTCTCTCTCTCTGACACGCGCGTGATCTCAATTTGCTACAGGGGGAGTAATATTGTTTCAAAGCTTTTAATCTCGACTTGATTTAGATCTAATAAATCTACTTAAGAGTACAGAGATTATGTAGACCTAGATCTAGACGTCCCTAATACTAGGGACGTCTAGATCTAGATCTAACAAGTCATTGAATATCAGCGAAGCCTTCTGCTTGTTCAGTTTGAAATTCAAGGCTCTAGTAATTGCGGTAGGCCTCAATAACACATAATCATACAACGATTTTTGTAGTCTCAAACGAGTACAGCACGAGTACTCTGAAGAATGGACAAAGAGAACAATATATTAGCGAAGAATCGATACACCATTACTCATAATATCATAAATCCTGGATATGCACGACATCCGAGTATTGGCTGATTAAAAACAAAAATCGCACACTGTATATACGGAACGATGAGAAGGGAAAAGAATTTGGCAATATTACCTGTTGGCCATCTGTGTTTTGAATTTGAAGCTCTCCATCTTTTTTACAGGTTAGCGTCCAGTTCCCCACGACTAGACGTGTGGAGCCAGCATTAGTGAGGACAGGCTGGCTTTGAGTGCCAGATTTGATTTGGCTTCTGGCACGTTGGAGTTTGTACAAGAATTCGCTCGCTATCTGTAAAAAAGCAAAAAACGGAAGCATGATAAAGGGTCTTTAAAGCTATGTCTGTGATTACCTTGGCTTGCTTCGTGAAATTGATCAAAAAGGAAGAAGAAGAAGAAGAAGAAGAAGAAAGAAGAAGAAGAAAAGAAGAAGAAGAAGAAGAAGGAGAAGAAGAAGAAGAAGAAGAAGAAGAAGAAGAAGGAGAAGAAGAAGTGAAGAATAAATAAACATATTTTTTAAATGCAGATTATATATACCCCAGTCACGTTGAAATGTGCATTTTAGCAATAAATCAGACTTGTTCATGCACACTATCAGAAACCAGCAGATAATCGTATTAAAAACAGTTAAGTGGCTGTGCATGCACCTCTATGTATGCATTAGAAATTAAAGATAAAAAATTATAAAACATTTGCATGATTGTTTCATAGCAAAATCTAGGTTCTATACTTTAGAAAAAGCAAATGAAATCAAACTAAATGCAGCAACGAAGTGGTATTAGTGCCAACTCCTCAAACATAAAAGCTACAAAGAAGGAAAAATTATTCCTTTGCCTTATTGCAATTAACCCCCTCAACCGTGCGCAGTGATCTCAGGGTGAATGAAGAAAAAAAATGGACAGGTGTATACAACAAATTCACAACTAGCACTTCCGCACACCAGACAAACTGACGAACTGACTACACAAACATGCTGACAAACTGACCAAAATATTACACTCATGAAACAACCAATCTAAAACACCCATGAACCGACCAAATAAACATATTGATGAACCGACTAAGCAATCACACTGATGAATCGATAAAAAAAAAACAGCGATGAACTGACCAAACAAACAAATTGACCAACCAACCAAACATCATACAGACATACCCGACAAAAACAAACGTATCAATGAAACAACCAAACGAATACGTTGATGGACATATCGAAGAAACACACTGGTGAACCAACCACACGAACACAACAAGTCAAGCATCCAAACGTATCAAAGAACCGACCAGACAAACACACCCATTAACATATCGTTCAAATACACTGATGGACCGACCAAACAAATACACAGGTAAACCCCTGACGCCTGCATCAACAGCGTTTACCTAGACACCCACCGGAGCTATCAGAGCCCCTTCAGGACTGCCGCTAGAATACAT
Organism: Doris montereyensis; assembly: GCA_037039925.1. Taxonomy (NCBI): domain Eukaryota; kingdom Metazoa; phylum Mollusca; class Gastropoda; order Nudibranchia; family Dorididae; genus Doris; species Doris montereyensis. The sequence continues at coordinate 60,241 of JAXRKP010001520.1, read as the reverse complement.
CGTTGCAAGCTTTCCATCCAGAATGAACCGGAACCATCCGTTGCTGCCATTGCTCAGCTCCAAGGCAGTGCCTTCGCTCCACAAATACAGGCAGTCGCTGCCACGCACAATGAACCAGTCTCTCCAGTGGTACGGGCGGTCCGACACAATCTCCGTAGCATCAACCAAGCTGTTTTCCTCTTCTTCCTGTTGTGTTGAAGGAAGACAAATAAGTCGTTAAATATGCCATAAAACTACCTGAACAGATTGATCCAATGAATCAACCCATCCACTATATTCAGTGTTATTTTTCATTGGAATCACCGCCCGTCATTAATTTCAGTGTTATATATCATTGGAATCATCCCCGTCCATTATATTCAGTGTTATATTTAATTGGAATCACCCCTGTCCATTAAATTCAGTGTTATATTTCATTGGAATCACCCCTGTCCATTAAATTCAGTGTTATATATCATTGGGATCACTCCTGTCCATTAATTTCCTTCTTCTTTCTTTATCAGTTCCCATTCTACCTTCCGGTGTTATATTTCATTGGAATCATCCCCATCCATAATATTCAGTGTTATATTTAATTGGAATCGCCCCTGTCCATTAAATTCAGTGTTAATTTCATCGGAATCACTCCTGTCCACTAAATTCAGTGTTGATTTCATTGGAATCAACCTTATCCATCATATTTGGATAAAATAATAGGACAAAATGACATGACAGACAGGTGTACAAGAACTAAAGAAAAAAAGAAAAATTATCAACCAATAGCGGTCACCTACCTCCTGATCCCATCCAGGAGGAGACATGATCTCTGAATAAAAACAACACAATAAATACAGAGAAAAGAAGACAATGATAAGGAACAAGCAATTACACATCGCCTCTCGGACAGGACGGTACACTGTAGCAAGTTTTACTTTCCAGCTGACACTGGTACCCTTTTGCACCCTGGTCAAGTTAGGAAATGCATGTAGCGCCTTCCCCAAGGAACACACACAATGTCACAACCAGCATTGGCATATTTAAACCCAGAACCGTAATAAAATCCTGTCTGAAGAGCGTAACCACAACGCTGCCTACACATAGTGCAGACAAATTCACAAGAAAAGCAGCAGGGAGGAAAAGAAGTTTGAGCGACTCACCTTCTCTTCTTTGGCCTTGGCACCTTCCTCCTCCTGGGGTGCGGGACCTGCCAGGGCTAAGATTCTGGAAAAGAGACCCAAGCGAGCAAAGTGCTCCAGAAACACGTCCTGGCATTTGAGCATCAAATCTTGCATGATCTGCAGTACGGTCATGTGGCCATCTTCATCGTCCTGGCAAAGAGGAAAAGAGAATAATTAAGAAAAATATGTACGTTTTCTACTCCAAAGAGTTGACAAAATTTTCCATAATGAATTTGAAAACTAATCACAAATTTGTTAAAACGCTATCAATACTACCGTAACGCGTTTCAAACAAAATTTTATTACAGCACTAATATATTCTTGACAATATAATATGCTGTACTTGGCTTGAAACAACAAAATGTTTACTCTTGTGTACAATTCATTCTTTAAAAAAGAAAAAAAGGAGGAGGAGGGGGAAAGCTGGGTGTGATTTTTGGCCATTTACAATAAGGGTTTTTTTCCTGTGACAAAGAGTGCTAAGTGAATTTATTGAAATTAAGCAGCAGGTCATTACAGCAATAAGCTATGGGCCTTAAGACACTGAGAAGCCATATTATTCCTCATACACTATAGTACCAGGCACAGTGGATAGAATTCAGCAGTTTGCACAAACCTCAATGTCCATGACTATAGACAAGACCTCTGTCAAAGCAGACGCAAAATTTGGATTTGGAAACTCCGGTCCAGTCATCTCCATCAGCAACTCAGGTTCCATGTAGTGTAGCATTTTCTTGATAAGGGAGAGACTTGCCTTCCTATATAATGAGAGGAACATCGATTTCATAAGGGCCAGTCAATACATAGAGGTGTTAAAATTGGACCAAAAAACAACATTGACAAATCAGCTTAATCAAACAAATAGTATTCAGCCTCAACCCGAAACCAATAAAGAGTTTAAAAGAATATTTCAGCCTCTTTTTTCCTTTTTTATTTATTTAAATAATTCAAAAGGTTTTCTGTATTGAAGATTTACTCCTCTCTTTACAAAAAAATAATCTCAGGATAAATTTAGACGGAACAGTACGATGAAAGACTGAAAGTAAAAGAAAAGAAGTAGGACATACTACCCCCCCCCCCCCCCCCCCAACCTAACCTTCCACTTACAAATCCTGATGAAACAGGATGTAAATAGTTATAGTAACTGTATTAACAACCTGAAAGACAATTTATGCTGTTGATTACTTACCTGACCGATGACAGCATGGAGACGTGAAAAACTTCAGTGAAAACTGGCAACAGGTGCCTCACGTAGACAGGGGCCACCTCTGGATCACCTCTCACTCCCCCCGACTCTCCTCAGTACTTTCTTTCTCCTTTTCCACCATTTCCATCGGTGCCGGCAGGTTGGACACCAGGGGTGAAGAAGACGCCGACGACGATGAGGACGTGGATGATGTGGAAGCTCCGCCTGAAGCTGTTTCTGCGGCGGCTGTTCACGGCTAACAGGTGTCGTGTACTCTCCTGGAAATAAGACAAGATTGGCCAAGCTAAGGAAAACCCTGTATGTCAAAACCATCTAACAGGCTGGCATGAGATGAGGTCAATGCCCTTATACAGCCAACCTCTCAACAATAAAAATAAAACAAACTATGATTGTGCAAACTAGTTCTAACTTGTACAACAGCTCGTAATATTTCAGAAAGTTTGATAAGTTAACTTGACATAACCCCTTCAAGGTACATAACAAAAAGTCTGCCGATTGTGGGCCTTTCTGGCAAAGTGTGATGGTAATCTTGCAAACTTAGAATGGCATCTCCAGACTTATTTTTTCTGAACATAATTTTTCTGGGAAATAATTGATGTAAAAACGAAAATTCAACAATATCTAGGACTTATTGGGTCGTTCATTATCACATGTGATAAAGCTGTAAAAGTCACCACAAGGTGTGTATTCAATTTGATGTGCATACTATGTTTACTTTATTTCTATAATTTCATGTTGTAAATCAACCATTGTAAAGCGCCCGGAGATGTTGGCGCTCTATAAATGTACATTATTATTATTATTATTATTATTATAACCTACCTGGGGACTGAAGTATCGTAATGACCTCTCGGTGACCTTCATCTCCTCGTTCCCTGGCTTTGTCTAATGGAGTTTTAGCGTCTTCATCTCTCAAGTCAGGATTAGCCCCATAACGTAAAAGGGTCTGGGGGGAAAAAAGGTACAAAATTAAATCATTCTTTCTTTTTTTTTTTAATGTTAACAAATTAAAAGTTCTCCCAAAACCATTACAGCCCACAGAGCCAGAGCATATTCTGATTTCTACAGTGTATTTGAATTTCACACCACAAATTCAGCCTCAGTTTTCCACTGAGAGCATTTATTGCAATCACTTTACAGTGTATTCCAATCGCATTAGTCGGAACCACCGTGAAACATCATTAAATGAAGTCACACGTCTTTGTGCCCATTTTCCGTCCTTTTTGTTGTGATATCAACCACATTTTTTTCTTCGCATTGGTACTTTGAATACGAGATAATCTGGATGGAAAACAAACTGAAAAGCAGGCTGCCATCCTGCCCATCTACCCCCTCCTCCTCCACCACCACCACAGGCATTTAAAGAAACCTTATTAATAAGTGAATCGCCTGACTTTCAAAAGATATGTAGCATACGGCCAATTCTAAAAAGAAAACTTAAAAGGGAAAAAAAGAATGAGCTGTTGATACCTTCACAATCTGGGGACGTCCAAAACAAGCAGCGTAGTGAAGGGATGATGAGCGAAAGTCCTCTATTGACATCTGCTCCTCTCTCACACAGGAATTCAACCTATTCAACAAGAAAACCAAACCAACACTTTTAAAAACAATCCATCACAGTATGATTTCAAAAGAAAAGCCAATATTACAGACAGACGTAGAGGATATGGCTGAAAGAGGGACACGATGACTACATCAAAGAGCAGCAATTTTGTAACACACTTTAGTCTAATCCATGTCGTTCACGTCAAATAAAGCTCATATAAATTTAGAAAATATCACCGCAAGATCATTTTACAGACCAAATAGTATTATGCTAGAGTTCCCATGATTATAAAAAATAATAGTTAAGCACAAGCTATACAGTACAACCCACAGACCCACTAGAAGATGTGACTACACCCACCAAGCCTGTCTAGGAAACAAAGTCATTACACAAAATCATTTTATACTTTCTACGGTGTTGAACTTGAAAATTACAACCCCCCCCCCCTCTTCCAAAAATAAAAACAAGAAAATAAAATACAAGCAAATAGAACCCCCCCCCCCCCAAAGAATACCCCTTTAAAAACAGCTGCAAAATAAAGAAACTGGTATTAGTACAAGGAAAATGGAAAAAAAATGAGAAGTATTGTCTCTGACCATTTCTTGGGATCCAAAGGCTGATGCCCAATTCAACAATGTCTGTCCAACATCATCCATAAAATTCACTTCAAATCCTGTAAAAAAAAACAACAGCAACAAAACAAATCAAGGAGTAAAAATAAATATGTTCTTTAATTTATACTCATCAATTTTGTGTATTGGTGTCTGGAAGTCTGAAGGATCCAGAGATTCTGTCTCATGCCAACTTAATAATAATAATAATAATAATAATAATAATATTAATAATAGTAATAAATAGTTTTTGAATAGCACCCCCACCCTGATATATATCAAGCTCAGATCGCTCAAATCTGGATAAACATGATAAACCAAGACATATACCTATATATAATTTACACACACCAACGCAATTACACACGTTACGCATAACAAACATATTTCAAAGCATTAGATGATAAAACAAAAGACAGTTGACATCATTGAACTACATTTATCACAGCAGCGAGAAATATGAATCTGTGTGGGTTTCATGACTGTGGGAAAACAGGTGGCTTTTTAAGTTTTTTATTAAATGTCTCAGTTGATTCTATTTCTCTTAAGTGTTTGGGGAGAGAATTCCAGACTTTCGGAGCACAAAACGAGAATTGTTTTAAGGCGGCTACGAACAACTATTAACTTTTTTAATATCGGCTGAAGATCTAAGCTGTCAATTTGGAACGTATGGAGTGATCATGACAGATAGGTAGATGGGATATTATAGTGTATGCATCAGTTTATAAAGAATTATTTTTTTCTTTCTTTCTTTATCAGCTCCCATTCTACCTTCCGGTGTATGGGTTTTAGATGTCCGAAATGATTTTTCTCCAGGCTGCCCTGTCCTGACATTTTCTGTTTCCTTTCGTGAAAGTTAAATTTCTTTGCATTAATGCCTCTTTTATATCTTCTTTCCACTTTCTCCCAGGTCTGCCTTTTGGTCTTTTACCTTGGGCTTTAGCACTGTATACTGATTTAGCTATTCTATTGTCATTCATTCTGTTAACATGCCCAAAATATCTCAGTTGATTCATTTCTATCTTAGTTTTATGATATCTGCTTTGATTTGATCTCTTATTGTTGTGTTTCTGATTGTGTCTCTTTTAGTTTTCCCTACTACTCTTCTTAGGTATTTCATTTTGGCTGCCTGAATCACACTGTCTAAGGTCCAGGTTTCACTGCCATAGAGGAGAGTAGGACAATAAACTGCGTTGTATACTGCCATTTTGGTTTTTGTTGACAATTTTTGTTTACCTACAAATACCTTTCCTAGATGGTTATATATTGCACTTGCCTTTTTGGATTCTCTGGCTGATTTCTTCTCTTAGTTTTCCCTCTGAGTTAATCATTCACTCCTAAGTAATTGTAGCTTTGAACTTGTTCTAAATTCTCCCTGCCTAATTTAAGATTTTGTTTTTGGTTTTCTTGTTTTGGTTTCCTTTGCATTTACATTTCCTCTTTTATTTAATTCATTATTCATTATGTTGATATTTGACTGGAGGTCCTTTTCTGATTTTCCAAACAGAACTAAATCAACAGCAAATGAAAGCATTGATACAGGAGATTCGTGGAGGGCGGAATCATCTACTCCCCGTACAGGTGCTTACCTGTCCACTGCCCGGTTCTTTTTTCTTCTTTTTTCTACGGGGAGCTAATGGAGGGTGTGGAGGAGTGGTGTAGCATGATCTGTTTTACTAAACCATACTGTTTAACCCATAATATGTCTTACCAATAACAACAATAATATAATCTCGTTACTTCAACTCACTAAACCCTAGATCTAGGATTCCATCGTATTACAACTCGGCCTAGGAATTCCCACGACTTTTTCTTTTTAATTCACAGATCAGGAAGTGACAGGATTTATTCTATTCTGATCTTTATAGATTTTTATAAGGAAGAGCTATGCTTTTATTCTGTACATATTGTTATGTTATGTTTCATCTCATTCAACTGATTTTCACAGAGCGAAGAGAAATTTTATTCTTACAGTATCACCTTTAGGTCTGAAGCATAGCGGAAGTCAGAGCGATAATATTGGCAATTGGATTGAGAGAGGCGAACAAGCCCTGCAGCATAAACTGAAATGAACACTTCAGAATGATTTCAAGTGCACCCAATAAAAAAAAAAACGAATAACAAACCTAGAAAAAATAATCATTCCTTCAAGGCCATAGAGCCGGGGTTTGCCCGAGTTTCTATAGCGTGAAATGCAACACGTGATAATAATTAACTCCTAGATAGGACACTAGTCTAATGCAAATTTTACTTCCAAACCAAGCCAGTGCTTGTACCCATGTACACCTGGGTAGAGTGGGGAAAATATGTGTTACATGTCTTTCCCAACGAACTCAACATCGGACCTAACTTTGCCAGGATTCGAACCTGGGACATCATGATCTCTAGTCCAACAACCTAGTCACTCTGCCATCCACGGCACATGACAAAGCTAGATACAGAGTTTACAAAACCATTCCGTTATACTAACTTTTTAACGTATTTAGCAGGCATTTTTTCATCAACATGCAAAAAACTATGAATTTGGAAAATTTGTAAGCAATAACTTATCACAGCTCTATGCTTGTGAAACCTGGACAACGAACAAAAAACTATATAAATCTACCGGAGGTTGCAGCAATATGGTTTATTAGTCGGATGATGAAAATCCCATGGACAACAAAAGAAGAAAAATGAAGCAATAATGAAAGAAATAATAATAATAATGAAATTTGAACACCAGAAGAACAATCTTAAATAAAATCAGGAAGAGACAGGTAATATTCATGGGTTGTATATAACACGAGAAAATCTGGCCTAGAATGCTGCATAATAATAGGAAAGATGAATGATGAAAGGGAAAAAAAATAAATGTAGGGTCACAAGGAACTAAGATCCTCGTCAAGGTCCCGACATGGCTGAAAACAACAGGAAATGTGTCATCGCCATCAGAGCAACCAAGGACTGAGACATGTGAAAACCCATGATCGTAAGCATTTCCCGACACAGCCCTTCCTCATCATGATGAATCACGGCGGACACTTCCGACACACAAAATCTTACCGTTGTCAATAGCGTCAATGAGGGCATCAGTGTCCTTGCTGCGAATACAGTCAATGAGTTGTCGGTGGGACCTGTCGCTAGAACTGTCAGTGCGACGTAACCCTGGCAGGCGATTGGTGATAGTGCAGACCCCCAGATTTCGGCAGAGCCTGTCGCCCCTCAAACAAGAGAACGAGTAGCAAGTCAACAAGCCGCATCGTGTCAAGGCAACATCTGTGCACGGAGATAAGACGGTAAAACATCATCTAATGATCTGAATCATTGTGTGGACTTCTCTTATGCCGTTTATAAATAAAAATTTAATTTTATCAAGAAGCATTAGCACAATGACCGTAAAAAGACCTTCGCTGAAGTAATCATCGTAATCCAGCCAAATAAACAAATAACATGAGTCAGCTGTTTTAAAAAATTACATTGAATAAAAAGGCCAACTTTAAGATCCCTTATTGACCCACGGTTCTTCTGGCCCTGTCATTAAATATTACATGGTTTATGGATGTGATAGATAATAAAAAAAAATGTTAAAAAAAGAAAGAAGCAAAGTAATATGTTCATAGATTTAGCTTTAAAATGGGTGACATTATAAAAGAAAATGAAGAGTAAATATTTACAATTATAAAGATTTCAAAACGCTTATTTATAAGAAGCATGCCCGTAAATAATGCTGGATTATGATTTCTCTTTATTATAAATATAAGGCTGAGTCTCTTGAACTTTGACTGCGGTTAACTCAGAAACCTCTGTATCTGTTACGAATGATATCAAGTACGATTATAAGATCAAAATAGTATTTGATGCTGAAGTTACTCCTGGCTTTTTACGATGTACTCGATACTGAAGTTATGCAGGTTTTTTAATTGTAATGACCAGAAATCGAGAAATCTAGTGACAATCAAAAGTTTTGTGGATCGCAGGCAAAACAATCTTTTTCCAATCAATTAAAATATTGCTTTGTAAAGCGGGCTATTTTGAAATCTACATGCAAAATATGGAGGTTGTGGGTGCAGTGATTCCTGAGTTATAAGCGGTCAAAGTTCGAGATGTTCAGCTTTATATACATAGATGAACAAGCATGATTGCAGACACAGATAGCACAGTATGGGATCTGATCTGATCTGATGTAAATATTTGATTCAATTTGCGGAGCAGTATGTGTTGCTTGCACAAAAATGATGTAAATGTATCGGCGCCGTTATTCATGTGGGTGGGTGGGTGGGAGGGGGGGGGGGAAGAGGGTGTAGACTTCTTTTGACCTATCGTTTAAAGAGAAGTAATACTGAAAAGAGAGATTTATCCCAATCCCTAAAGCTTACCTCCTGGTGTACTCAGTAGTCTAGATGCAAGGTGTCTGCCTCTCAGCCAAAAGGTCTGGGGTTAAAGTCTTGGCAGGTTGAAAATTTTCTCAACTTTTTCTAGAAAAACCTATGCCCCTGGTCCAGGTAGATGGGTCGACACTTAGTCCCATCGGAGACGGACGATAAGTAGGAGGTCCCGTGTGCGGATCCCAACACTCTGTGCATGTTAAAGATCCCTTGGTTGTTTATAGGGCAGCCCGGGAAAATTTAAAATCCTACCAAAACCCCAAAGATCACCTTAGTTGTGGATGTGGGTAAAATCAAATCAAAGTCTTACCTCTCATCCCCTCTCAATCCACATTCAATGGCCTCTGGTAAATTTGTGCGCAACAAATCATGAGTGATCCCGGGAGAGCCTCGGCACAATGTTGACAGCAGACTGATGACCGTTGAGATGCTGGCGTTGGCCTTGCTGTCTGCCATGGAGCTCTTTCCAGGGGTAGATGCTGTCGAGACATTGTGTGCAGTTTCTCCAACCTTCTGCAGACGAGCCAGCAGATCCTGAATGAGTCCATGATGAGCCAGCGGTGCCGGGTCAAGAGATCGGCGGGTGTAGCGGTCGGCGAGGGAGGCAAAACAGCGAAGAGCGCCATCTGCAACCTTGATGTCAGCAAATGAAAGAAAACACAAATAAATCAATAGATAAAACAAAAAATGAAGTTTGATGTAAATTTACACCTTCACTTTTAAGGAGAATTATGCAAATATTGTTTCTATATCTTCTTTCACACCAATAATCAAAACACATTGCATTATCACCATTTTTGAACTCTCTTTTTTTTTCAAAACGACTGCAGTACAAATAAACATAATGGAAGAAATAACGAGCTCTTCTTCTCATCTTAAATTCTTTATCAGAATTTTCATTCCTCCATGACTTTTTTTTTATATTTCCTCATCACTTGAGTGTTTCACTTACAAAGGAGTCGTCATGATCCAACAAAGTAGACAGAGATTCGATACAGGTCTCCAGCGATGTGTCCTGGGGTTCCATCTTGCCACACAAGCGTGACACTACCGTCATAGAGGAGTGCAATGTGTCTTTGTGGACCTACCAGGGAAAATCAAACACAATCAATTTGCTACCATGTTGTTGATTGATGTCATTATTTTCGTGAATTACAGTGTAACACAACAAGTCTAGATGTAGTGAAGACATACATATTATAGAATTCATTCTAAAAATTGTTCTCTCTCTTCTTTTGATTCTGTCTCATTTTTTTCGCAATGGTGGATGGGGTAAATTTCAAAGACACAAATAAACTGTCTCATAGGGTAAGTCAAGACTACAAAAGATCAGCATTGTTTTTTTTAAAAGACAACTATAATATTGAGAAAAATGCTATTCTCTAAAAATATCACAGGATATGACTAAAGAAGAGTGAGAAAATTAATATAAATAAGGAATTTACTACACAGTATTTCAAGTTTGTTAATTACGTAATAATAAACAAATAATACATTATTTAAAATATTTCATATAATGTATCAAAAAGAGTGGTTCTGAAAACACAAAAGATCACATGCTTCAGACGGTTCTGAAGTACTTGACATATCTCGAATAAAGAGTCTTCACATCAACCTCAACTTCATGAGTGGATTGACAATCACACTTAAATATCAGTCTGTGTTATTAACCCGTTTGTATCTATTTCACATGGTAAATTGAATGTGCATTTAGTCAATGGCAATATCTTCCATTCTCGCCCTTTCAGGGAACAATAATACAAAAAACCTCAAACAAACAACAACAACATGATGGGTATAAAAATATATCTTATGATTCTTTACTGCCTTAATCCAAATACCTCTTGCCAGAAGTAGACTTACCTGAGAGCCGTGCTCCCTGATAAAGGTCAGAACACAGTTGAGGCCTCCAGATTCAAACACAGATCCAGATTCCCTGGTACAAATCAACTCTAAAACCTGGTATTACAAGAATGAAATGTGTTCCTTATTGACAATTTATTCATCTTCATAAATAGGAGCACTAATTGTACAATAAATGCAAGGCAGTAGTAATTAAATGCCTGAACATAAATACATATATTATACATATATGGCATTATTTATATTTAGTAAATATACAATGCCATGAAGGAAGGCAAAACAAAATAACAACAAAAAGGGGGCATGTGTGTGTGAGTGTGTGATGTGTATCTAGATGAAGAAACAAATTATTTTTCACAAAACATGCGCATTAACTAAAATAATAAAACAAGAAATTTACCGGAAAATAGCAATCAAATTTTAATTAATTTGTTTAATAACACGTTGAGATGCACTTTAATCTGGGACATTTACAAAGAGCTAACAAAACTTAACGTACCAATTATTTATAATACTATTTTCACCCTTCACTTTCAAGAATCAGTTGACAAAACAGTCATTGGTAGATCAACATGTTTTGGCATCTAGTGTGTCCTTTGGTTCTATGATTTGATTTGCTACAAAGTAAATAAGTCAATAGATACCTTAATGCACTGCTCAGCCAAATCTTTGCTTGTTCGCGAGGACATTTCTGCCACAACCAACCGATTGCAGAGAGCCTTGATGGCTCCTTCCACGGCAACAATCCGCCTAGTGCATTCAGCGGACACATCCAGGTAATATGTAATAGCACGGGTCGTCACTTCCAGGACATTGTCCGGAGCACATTCGTCCAGAAAGATCTTACACAGGGCGGGAAGGAAGGTTCTTGGGGGACAGCTGTTGACCAAATTTGAAACAAAGATGAACTTCAAGCAGTTTATTTCATTGAAATTTTCCTCATTCACCACATGCAGGGTGAATTGAGATGAAAGACAGGTGAGTGAGAGAGTGAAAAGAAAAAATAAGACCAATCACTAATGCCCATCAATTGCCTACGTTTCTAGCTTAATGAAAGAAACAACCTAATGCATTCATTCAAACAACTCTATGGTATAGGAAAATCAAGTTTTCTCACTGGAAACCATTATTGAGAACTATGAAGATTTTCCAAGAAAAACTATTTGGCTTTACTGAGAAAGAGTTGGAATAAAATCACAATAAATTGAAAAAAATAACTCCTATGCAGATTGTTGAAAATCCACTGAAATAATGTAGTAGATGAGAAGACAGGTGAGCTACAAGGAGAGTAATAACCCTGATTTCTTATGTTACTTCAATTTAACTTTTGATAGATTTGTTTGTAGAGAAACCTCTGTTGACTTTTATCAAAACACAGGATGCTCTCACATTTTACACAGAAAGAAAGTAAGAAAAGGATTTAATATCTGTATCTGTAACCAAGTACAGGGTCATTGACTTTAAAACAGATATCCACCCTGCATACCTGAGAATTCTGTATCTTTACCACTCAGCAGAGCTATCTGTTAAGTACAGTTAAAGGTGGACCTCCCATTTGACACATATATAATAATTTTTTCATTCTGACAATATCCTTTTCTATCTCTAAGGGGGCGAGATGGCTGAGTGGCTGTAAGGCAATGCACTGTGACCCAGAGGCACTGGGTTCAAACCCCACTTCAGGCATATCGGTTTTTTTCCTTGTCAAGAAAAGTCACCCTATCTGATCATGTGGACAACATGGGCGACTCCTGTTGCATACATGCCAGGCACAACACCTTCGATGTCCGAACGGACAGCACTGAATGATATAATAAATTTAAAAAGCACTCCTTCACACCTGAGATATGAAAGTGCTCCATCACACCTGAGGTATGTAAGAAAGCAGAGCTAATTATTACCTTTCCTGGTCATGGCAAAAAGGTGTGAAAATATTGGGGCCTACCAGCATTATACACAAACCAGAATTAGTCTCGATTTCAAACTCATAAAATAGCCTTACAATAATAATAAGCATATGTGCAGTGAACACCAATCTCTTTTAACTCATAGACTACCGAAGGTCTGACACAAGATTATGACGTGGGTACCCAAAAAAGTAGGGTGGTTTAAAAAAAGTGGTAACTTTTTATTTGTTATTATTTTCTCCTCATTTTTTAAACACAGTGTTCGTACCAATAAAAATTGGCTATGTGTCATTAGTTTGTCTGAGTGGGTAAAATTGAGAAGCTAAAAATCTTTTTTCACACATGTGCGACAATTGTACTATGCCATAAGTGTAGTGTGATCGCACCCGTGCGACAATGGTCGTCTATGAGTTAACTGAGGTGGTTATGATGCCGCTGTGGAGCTATTGCTAGAGACTCTGCCGAAATGTATGTTTTCAGCCACCTAAACTACTTGCCTGGGGCACTGTAGCATAGGTCTAATAGAAACTAAAGTACTCAGAATTGGACCTGTTGTTACAAAGCACATTGCATAGCTGCCAACCTTTTCAAATCGAAAAACAGCCTTTGACCACATAAATTAATTTGAACTTGCAAGACAGCCTGTAATATTTTTAAAAACCTGGATAGTTTTAACTTGAACTAACCCTGTAGATCTATATGGTAAATAACCAAAAATCGCCGGCCTTTCTAGCCAGTGTGGTGGTATCTTTCTGAACTGAAAATGGCATCTTCGGATATTGACCACAATTTCTTTGAATCCCTGCCATCCTTAAAAAAAAAAATGTGGTGAACCCTAAAATATGCACTTTTCAAGGTAAATACAGACCTATGGACAGAGCCTAAGAACATACTAAATATGATTTTTACCTACTCGTTGGCAGCTGTGGCATTGTATTTAAGCAGCCCTTTAACTTACCTGTTCTGGGATGTGGTTTTTTAATCTGAGCCAATGAATGCAAAAACAATGGAAATTGACATATATATTTTTAGGACATCCTCCATACACATAGAAAAAGTCGGACTTCTTGCCACAAGGCAGTCAGGAGGAAAAACACAAAAGCCAGGTGTCACACCACCTACAGGCTTTTCAGGAGGAGAATGGCAAAAGCCGGGCATCATGCTAAGAGGTGTAATACAGTAGCCCTGAAAAAGCCAGATGTAGCTTATCCACGGAAAAATTGAACAAAGTGGATTCATAAGAAAAGAAAAAAACACCCCATGTATACAAATATGAAGCAAACACATTTCACTTGTTTAAAATTATGGTTGTCATTTCAATGATAGACAGATACTATTTTAACGCTCACCTTTCAAAACATCTGTCGACATTGTCTGACATCAGCAACAACATGCAGAGCTGTTCTAGGGCAATGAGTTGCATGTCTCGCTCCTCGCCTTGGCCCATCTGGAGCCATTCCAGAAGAGTTTCTGGGTCAACGTCACCCATTGTGTTTGGTGCTGACGCTGTAACAACTCAACACTCTGCCCCAAAGTCACAGAGCACTAGGACTAGCCTAGTCCACTAGACCTGGCTTAACTCTTTGTCCTGTCAACTTGTGGTCTTCACTGTGAATTAGGACTAAGAAACAATAACATTCCTAGATTGTTTTAAAAGTTTATAGTTTGATTTCATACAGAGGAATATTAATATCTGGAAAATGTCTTATCTATAAACCTCAATTAGACCCATAAAAACACAATTTAAATGCACATTTCCTTTCATGTAATCTTCAGATTGTGAAATGATATCCAACAGAAATTTCTAAGACTTATAAATATGAAGTAATATCAATAACCATCAGGCAAATAGCCTAAAGTTTATTTGCTCTTTATCAGCGTTAAGTTTAAAAAGTCAAAAGGAGGGACACTGAGAGGTAAAATGAGGGACAGTGAGGCTGACTGATATGAATTTATAAACACGTACGCAAAAGCTATGCTCTCATTCCCACTACCAATTTATCACTAACCTTTGTATTAATTTCAAATTTCTAGATATTTCTCTGGATTTCAGATGTAGCTAAGATACAGCGGAATGACAAAAATCTAGTCTAAACCAAACTCATAAAGCATCAAATATTTCTAGCTATGATTCTTGATTCAGCCACAACATCAAAGTCCAAAGACTAATTACACTGTACAGTATAAACCGATAGAGAAAGTACTATCACTACAAGCAGGAGTCTTCATTATAATGTCCTTCATCTTTGGGATACGAATGCATGCTTCAATGTCCCAATTTTGTAGCACATGCAACCAATTTATCTGAAAATTTTCCGAAAGAGCATAATCCCTGACATTGTTTTTTTTTTATGCAATATTTCTTTTATTGTTTCATCGATATATATTATTTATAAAGTACATTGAATCTCAATTAAGACACTCACGATTGATGAAGGAAAAGGGAGAGAGACAAACAGACAAAGACAGAGAGAAAGAGGGAGGGAGGGAAAGAGAGAGAGAGGGATACAGAATCTCAGACAGACAGAGATACATGACGCAAAGTGCAAAGAGACCTGTATTACGTATCTATAGGCTAGCATTCCTGGCTGCCTTAGCCGGTCTCCAGAAATGAAAGGTGTCACAAAACCGAGCATTCATGAGTTAAGTTCACAGGAATGACATTGCCTTTATTGTTCAATTCAAAGCACGAAATATGACACCCGGAACCATGTGGTTGGTAAACAAGACTTAGTCCAAGTGGAGTAATTATTGGACACATCATTGCTACTAAAATGCTACTTTGTGAAAGCTGCCGATTGCTCTGAAATTTCTTGGGTGAGCAGTATGTCAGATTAACAAAACATAATAACTTCAAATAACAGTATTAACCCAAGTAAAGCTCGTGGTGTTACCGGAAGTGATCTTCTTACAGTGAGGGGTTGCCCCAGCCAAACGAGTGTGTGCAACGGGTGAAGCTAAGATTTAAATAGTTTGAACAATGAGTTTACCTTTACAGATGACAAATCACCTATAAACCATGCATTTTCTATTTATATAAAAGGTAAGGAATTCATATTGAGATGTTATTGCAACAAGAGAAATTTAAACTAAGGACTAAACAATAGCAGCAATAGCCGTGTAATCAACTTATGCTTGCACAAAGTATGTTGAATGGGAAAGCGTCACTTTGACGAGAATGATAACGAGGCTACAGAAAAAGCCACAAGCTTTTGTAATCTCATTAGCTCTTGTTTAACTATGAACTCAAAGGTCAAATTACGTCATAAACCATGTAAGGAAAGTGGAAATTTCCATTAAAGAAGCCTAAGTGTCTAAATATAGGACCTGCGTGCTTCCCGTGCTAATGACGGCAGCCCTAAATATAGGGCCTGCGCCCTTCCCAGGCCAACTGCAAAACGCCCTAAATAAAGGGCCGGCGCTTTCCTTGGGTTAAACTGCTGCCGGAAATGAATCAAGAGTCAGAATAACGAATTGTCGGATTTCTTAATATAATAATAGAGAACAAAGAGAAATTAATTTGTTCCTAACTATTGTGACGGATGATCTAGATCTAGTTTAGGTTAAGATCCATCTTGTTTTTTTATTTAGATCCAGAAGATCCAGATCTATTACAAGCTCTAGATGTAGAATCTAGGTCTTGACTATTGATCTAGATCTAGAACTGAGAAAAATAAGAACAGAAATCATTAATTTCATGTCGAAATTACCATCATGGCAGGTTTCACAAAATGGTCCATCTCCATTTCCCTCTTTGTCAAAAATGTACATGTTATATTTCTTACAAGTGTTATATACCATGTTAAAGCCTAGAATCTGAGGATTCCAGATATATGACTTTAAGAGATAGCAAAAGTTTGTGAGGCGAGTAAATTAGCTTTTAAAATTAATGTTTTTCAGTCAAGGGGCATAACTGTGAAAATTATAGGTCAAATGCCAGTGACGCAATGTAACGCGAACTGCACGGGTCCGTCGACCGAGGTTTCCCTGGCATTTATTTAGTGACATAACGCTTGGGCATCTGGTTTTGAGAGTTCCCTGACTTTTCCCTAGTTCTCAATAAGATGTGAAGTCTCTGTTTGTGTTTCCCGACACCTCGGGCGTGAAGTCCACGGCCGGTGCCGTACCATTGATCAGATGACTCGCGCGTTCTGGATCTTGTGGATGGATGAAAACCGATGCTTTTTGTAAAATTCTGTGATTGTACGCCTTTATACTATCCTTATTACATGTTACGGATTTATCGTGTGTACCATTCTGCTGAAACCTGTATGGTAAACTTCACGACTTATTTAAAGAGTGAGGATGCGATATATATAGGCCGATATTTGCCAATAGAGAGAGGGAGGAGAGGGAGAGAAAGAGAGAGAGAGAGAGAGAGAGAGAGAGAGAGAGAGAGAGAGAGAGAGAGAGAGAGAGAGAGAGAGAGAGAGAGAGAGAGAGAGAGAGAGAGAGAGAGAGAGAGAGAGAGAGAAAGAGAGAGATAGGAAGAGATGCACCAGCAACAAAACCCTCACCGAAAGAAAGCGCTTTTGACGACAATGATTCTTTTTTCCCTGTATGTGCCCCCCCTCCCCCCATCTCCAACTATTTACAGTCACATAGAACGCCCTACTAGACTAGCACAAACTTGTGTCTTTATCGATTGATAATTGCTTCATGAATACGGGACGAGATGGGAGCGGTGGCTGACAAATCTTGAACTCTACTTGAACCTGTGCTATTAGTATTATTTTCTCTCTCTCTCGTTTAAATGCGTTTTTAGTAGTATCTTATTGTTATGTGAAGAAGACTATGCATAGTGGAGACGTGAGAGTCACTATCGTTATAATGGACTTCTAAACCTCCCGTATTGCCAATTATCTTGTCTATATTTATTAGAAAGTAATAAATCATGAAAGCCTATTGATTGCCGGACTTCTTTACACAAGATTCACTCACGATAAGCTAAAGTAGGTTTTGCTAATGCAACCGAATCTAACCTGAACAGTCTCTGAATCTAACCTGATCACAGCCTCCTTTCTGATGGCCGATCATCGTCTACATTTTTGAGCGGACGTCAGCGCATGGCTGTCAGCCATGGCCCTAAGGGGCATCCAAAGACAAAATATTCCGCAAAGCCAACCAGACAATATAAAAAAACAAAAAATTTCATGATTTCTCAATAGGCTTACACAAGATAAACTACAAGAAAATAGCTTGATGCAATATTACAGTTATTAGATCTCAGATCAAAAAAAAAATTTTTGTCCAACCATACGGTTTTGCAGACTGACAGTAGTCTCATGGTATTCTCACTCTCATTTAAGAGTTACCTATGATTTTTTTCATGTCTTTTACAGGATATATGGTCGTAGGAATACGTTTTCTTTCACTCCAGATCATAAAACGGCGCTTCTACGTATTTTTCAACTGTCTTTTTCAGCTCTTACTGTGTGTTCATTTATAGACCACAGTTGTTAAATAATAACAAAAATCTGAAACCTGCCTCACGTGATCACGGCAAAAGATTTTAAAAATTTAGAACTCCCCAATTTTCTTTGAACAATTCTCTTTCACATGGAATTAAAGAAAACAAAATAAAAGGGCCTCACCTACCTTAAGGTGAAAAAGGACTTATTAAAAAGAGGGAAATGCCATCAGTCTCAATTGCTGCTGTTCGCACCCAAAAAAATATTCACAAAACACATAAATTGAAATCAAAATTCACTATATTATGTTCTTTATATCTGCGATGTCAAAGCTATACATGGACCAAATGTTAAGAAGATTCATCAATTAGACTTTGAGAAATATTAATTGAAGTGTTCAAGTTATCATTGGGTCCCATTTTTGTGAAATCTGCCATATAAAATAAATCATAATAAATAATACCATGGAATGACAAAAGACTTAGATCTCCTTCACGTGGCAGGCTGGTCTCCGACGAATATACAATTGAGTAGATATAAAAATTCATCCTCAGGAGGAACTAAATATATTTTTTTTAGATTTCCCTAGATCTAGTCTAGATCTAGTTCGTAGTAGGTAGACCCTAATAATAGAATCATATTTGTTTGTGGTGAAAATCCGGATCGACAAAGAAATTTGGAATTTATGATATTCCTGCTTGACCTACAGGCGTTGTTTAGTCATTGATTAAAAGTTGTTTCATTAGGGAGAAAAAGAATTTCTCTGAGCAAGAAAAATATAAAGCAAACCTGGAATAACAGAATATAAAGTGAAGTCCAATAAAATGTTGATGCTCGCTGTGTGTTGCTGTTCACATTGATATTTTTTCTTTTATTTATCATAGGCCTCGTTCTCGTCTTTTTCATCCAAACGACGAACAGAAACGTCACAGATATTCTCTGCTCTAAATCACTCCTGCTGAGGGTCATACGGTTCAGCAGAAGACCGACCAGCCTATACATCGTCATTCAACATAGCATGAAAATAATGCATTAACTTTAAGTTGAAAGGCCTTAGTTTTACCATAAAGTTCAAGTAAAAACCAAAATCAAACAATATGTGTCGTCCAGTTGATCATGATTTTGTTGAAATATAAATTTACACCCCTTCCCCACCCCTTAAAAAAAGAAGACTTATTCAAACATTTTTTTCACCTGCAAACTTACGTCAATAATATCTGCAGCTATTTCCTGAATCAAAAAGATATTTAATTAATATTTTTTTTAACAACAGATTTTCGTATGAGTTTCTTGTTGTTTTGGTTGGGGTTTTTTTGGGTTTAATTTTTTTTTTTTGGGGGGCGGCTTTGCAAATTAATCTTCTGATATATTGTATTATATACCTACTCCATTGCTAGGGCACATATACAGGAGAGAATGAACGATAGAAAATCATTGCAAGAATAACCGTGCATTTGACAACAGAAGGCACAAGAAAGCAAGGAAAGCCAACGATCACCTGGCACAAAACCGTAGAATGAAAATGAAGACCTGGAAAAGATGTGGAATACCATTCAGAAGAAGGCTCAGAACAGTCAGGAGTGGATTAGCTTCGTTGCTGTCCTGCATGCCACCCGGTGACTACACTCTTGAAAGCAACGTAAACAAACTATTTGGCTCAACATTTGTGACGTTTTGGTTTGGACATTAGCCTAACATTTGAACGTGTGTTCATTTCCCTGAGCCTTGTGCCCAATGCCCAATCATAGGTCGAAAGGTCGCGTGGCATGAAACGATAATGCATTACGATACGATGTAGATCTATATCCAGATGATTTTCACATTAGTAATACCGTTTGATGAACCATTTTCCATCTTACCCCGATTTGTCGCTGACATCAGTCAATGCTCTTTTGCATCAATAGCCATGGCAACAAAACAACAAACCCTAATCAACGATACCGCCTCCCGCCCGCCCCCTTGATTTTTTTTGCATGATTTTGGGAGGATGGGGTAGTTTTCGTCCTTCTAAGTCTTTTTTATATTTTGCTTTCCGTTATCGATATTTTTGTTTTCTTTTTTTTTCAAATCTTGTGTTATTATTATTTGGTTTCGTTTTTTGTTTTGGTAGTTATTAAATTTTCTACTTCGTTTCTTAATCGAACGATACAGGATAATTCTAATATAACTCGTCCCTCCAATTTCATATTTTTTCAAGGTAAAGAGGATAATAATTTTAAATATATAACAACCAAAAACATGTTGCATAGGGAATGAAATGGTAACAAATCCCTATGTGTTGAAAAGAAGCCCTGCAATAGTAGTAGTAGGAGTAGTAGAAGTAGTAGTATGTGTAGTGGTCGTAGTAGTGGTGGTATTGGTAGCTGTTGTGGATATGATGGTGGCTGTAGAAGGAGGAAAGAAAAGAAGTAGGCTAAGATTAATTTTATCTTGATAAACATGAGTAGGCTATTAATACATGTAGTAGTACCGGTACAATGTATAGACCTATACATGTAAGCCTTTAATTGGGTGAGGGTTTTGTGTACTCCGGCTTCCACTGTTATTGCTATTGCTACTGCTTACAATAATGTTACAGCAGTTGCACAGCTGATGAGGATGATGGTGATGGTGACGACGTCAATAACAATAATGATTATGGTGATGATATTGATGACAAATAAAAGTTGACTTTTAAGCCTGCTTAAACAGAATTTGCAACATATAATGCACAACCCATTGAAAGAGTCCAAAACTAAAGCGAAGTCGAAATTCAAAAAGAAGCCACTGGTTGTTTCTACTGCTCCTTTCTGACATGCCCATCTCATCTTCCGTTTAGTTATTGTCGTTGATGTTGTTGTTGTTTTATTTTGCGTCTAAACTATAATTTAGGGTTCTTCTTACCTTGTCTTGGCACTTTCTTTTACCTTCCATGAATGCTCAAGTAGTCAAAGTAGCTTACTTTCGCATTGATGTTAACGATTCTTTCCTTATATGTCGATAGCCTAACTGTTATGCTGCCGGACTTGTGATCGAGAACTCATGGTTTCAAATACATGTGCCTATATTTTATTTATTATTTGTGTTAATTGGGGAAAACGATCAATACACATATCCTCACTTGACCCATTTGATGCAGATACAGATGGGTACCAACATCAGCTGAGACCAACTAGCGCTCTGTCCA
The DNA here is from genome assembly GCA_037039925.1 of Doris montereyensis. Classification (NCBI taxonomy): domain Eukaryota; kingdom Metazoa; phylum Mollusca; class Gastropoda; order Nudibranchia; family Dorididae; genus Doris; species Doris montereyensis. The sequence continues at coordinate 39,009 of JAXRKP010001520.1, read as the reverse complement.
AGCTCAGACTCTATGGGACGTAACGACCTTAAAGGAACTCTACTTTTTTACCTTGCTCCTAGGTGTATTCAATAGAACATGACAAAGCCGTCATATCAACGTACGGTAGTCTTAATTTCATGCTTTCAGTTCTACCTTGCTCTCTAATTATCATGTTCAAGATTCTGTCTGGGATGTTGTTTGTTTGTTTTTGGTTGTTGTTATTCTTTGTTGGTTTGTTGTTGTTATTGTTGATGGATTTCTTTTAGTTGTTTCGTTTTTTTTAAGGTGGAGGTATTCTTTGTGGCTAGTGTCTTGGAATTTTGTTGTTGTTGTTGTTGGGGGGGGGTGGTTGCCAGTAATGCCAGTGGTTGTTGTCCGTTTTTTCTTCTCTATATTTTAATTGTGATAACAGCACTAAACGCCATGGAGAATGATGAATTAGAATTTTCTGTCAACCGTCAATGAGCAATTTGTGCAGAGAACAACAAGTTGCAGCGAGGTCCAATGGAGTGACATTTCCCAATTGTTTAAAGGTCGATCAGGGCGCCCGCGATGGAAACACGTTGCCACCATAACATACGCAGTGTCTACAACGTACATATCATGAGACAATATAATTTAAGGTGATGTTCATTTGATAGCTTTTGACAATATCAGCATTTGGAATGGCTCGATTTGGAATTCATGGCTTGTGGATGGAATCAACTTAAGGCACACTGGTGACAGTCTTTCTCCCCACAACTCAAGAAGGACTGGAAAACCTCATTGGACTGGCAGGGGTGGGGTTGGGGGGGGGGGCAGGGGTGAGGGGTGGGGGGACGGGGGGGAAAAGTACTTTCTTTTTTAGGCAATGAAAACAAAATTGTAGAGATTGACAGATCAAATATAGATTCATACATCAACAATACCAATGAAATAACATGTAGTAGCCTAAATGAATTCCAATATCTGGGAACAATCCTCACAGATGACAGAAATAGCATTTGAGAAGTTAAAAAGACGATGTGATTCAATAACATAGTACCGCACTATCCAAATTAAAAGAAATGATAACACAACGCACGGCAATGAACAACTAATAACACAAGAACAAACATTTTGAGGTCTGATATAATAATTTGAAATTGCAACATATGGCTTTGACAAAGACTATCAATTCTGCCACAGAAACAAAGTCCCAACCCACCTTAAAGTTGTGAACTAGAAAAATCTATATAATATCATGGACACATAAACGAAGAACTATGTTTGTGAAAAACAACTAGGCTTCTGTAAATATTGTGAAAGAAAAAAAAAACCATATTGTGGACCCCAGAGATACACCAACATTAAAAGAAACCCACAAAAGAGACACGATGATGACAAAGTCTTAGGTAAAGTAAAAGCAAATACTGAGGAAGGGGCAGGTCGAAAGTGATTCCACTGGGACCCAAACATTTGTCTCCTGTCTATTCCTGTGTATCTGCCATGTGTTTGTTCCTATGAGGCTCTGATATCATTTCATATCATTATTCAGTTTTATTATGGTAGCTATTTCTGGCACCCACACCCTCAGACCTACAAAAGAGAGAATTGGGAAAGTGCAAAATAATACAACACGCTTTATAACTAATAATTATATAGTCACAAAAAGAAACACATGTACCAAACCCACATAAGATAGTTACAAACAGTAGATACCATAAGAAGAGAATAGAACCCAAACATTTCTTTAAAGCTATAAATGGCCAAATATTCACCCCTTTGATCGACTTAAAAAGAATACAAGAACAATTAGATTGGGTTGTCAAATTTATAATGTATATATATATATATATATATATATATATATATATATATATATATATATATATATATATATAATATATATATATGGACCCATCTTCAAACATTGATTGTCACCTGCACTCATTTTGTGGAACAATTACCCAAGTATCCAACATAAATTTAATACGTGTATGGCATTACCTAGAATCTACGGCTGAAGGCTTTATTTATTTATTTATTTATCTATTTATTTATCTGGTTACCTGGTTCTTTTTCTTAGTTTGTCACTTATTTTTATACCGATACTTAGTTATTATATATGCGAATGAACATTTTCTATCCATAAGTGTGAAACATTCCAAATAAGGATAAAATGTGCACCGCCAGTTGGTTAGTCATCATAAAGAAGAAAAGGATCTGTTGACCCGAGTATCGTTAATAGAAGAATGACGAATTTCGCTAATGCGATTATATCCGCTCTTCTCTCTTTCATGTTTAAATCTGGTTGAAAACTGCTGCAACTGCAACACTTTAGGCCATGTCTTAAGATGAAAAACAGCTGACAGGCCAGTCAAGTTCGTTAGGCCTGGTTATCGGTTTTGTATACCTAGTAATATTATCTTTGGTATAATTTATAATACAACTAGCATCTCGATATATTATATATGTATATTAGGAAGTTAACGTGGACATAAATTTATACAAAAACTGTATGCGTAACAGGGATCAAAGATTTAGATCTAGAGTTAAAAGTAGAGCCCTTTATTTTATTATCTTCCTCTAAAGTCCTCTATTCTCTAATCGGACTCTGTCCTCTGCAATTGTCTCCACCTCAGTCCTTTTCAGGTCTATACCGAGCTCTCTTCTCCATGTTGATCTTGGTCTATCTCTTGTTTGTTTTCCCTGGGTTCCATTTGAGGCTTTGTGTTAATATGTTAGTTGCTGGCTTCATCATAATGAAATGTGCTCTGATTCATTTCCATCATCTTCTTTTGATTTCCAGCTCTATATCCTCCTGTTCCTTTGTTTTCCTCCATATGTCTTCATTTCTTATTATATCTGGCCAATGGTCCTTAGAATCTTTCTTTGGCATAGAACACTAAAATTTATGACTTTATGAGTCTCAAACAGAACAGCACAGATTATTGTTATTATAATAATTCAGAATCTCATATCTCACTTGTAATTTGTTTCTGTTCCTTTTTAGTGTTTGCTACGAGCACTATAGATTTAGCTATATTTAGCTAGTATATTAACTCCCCCTCCCTCCTCCACACCATGTTAGAAGGTTACATTTTTTAGCAGGACTTACCAACAGTGCCTCAATAAATCTTATCGGTTATAATTGGATACAAATTATAATATTAACATGTAAAACTATTTGCAATGTTAAGGTGGGGGACTCGGTGGTCCAGAGGCAGGGTATCAGGGTCTCAACCAAATCAAAAGTTCGTGGATTCAAGCTCCAACAGGTTGAAAAATTCTCAAATTTTTTGAATATGGTAACCCCACACCCCCGGTCTAGTAGATGGATCGACACCTAGTCCCACCGTAGATGGATGGTAAAGGAGGTCTCACATGCAGAACACAACATTCTGTGCATGTGAAAGATTTCTTGGCTGTTCACAGGGCAGTCTGGGAAAAATTGAAAATCCCACCAAAATCCCCAAGATCATGTTAGTTGTGGGTTGGGGTAAAATCAAATCAAAGATGACAAGGTTTTTATTAAAACATAATGAGAGATTTTCACATTGCCTCTTTATTTGAAATTTGATAGTAAAGCATAGTAATTAGTATCTAAGCCTCTCTTTTGGCCAAATTTTACCCTGTATCTGTTATAGCTTGTTATGATATCAACTCAACAACAGAGGATTGAACCAATCAAGTACAACTTCAAGGCTTTCTAATGTACACGATCTAGTGTTATTATTCTTGAAAACATAAAATCCCAAATCATTATTTATTAATGTAATATTTGTTCAGAAAATGAAGAAAAACCCTACAGGTTCAGGCAAGAGGTCACTACTGCAAAAGTTTGGACTCGGTGTCAAGGTTGTTGTTGCTCTGGAAGTTGCAGGATGTCTTGGGTCTTACATCATATGGAAAAAAATGAACACAAATAGAGGTGAGAAAATGTTCAATACCAGAATAAAATACTCTGAAATGTAGTAAAAATAAATTGATCCTTTTGGTCTTTCTTAGAAACACAAATTGTTGTGTTGTCAGAGACCCTAAATGACAAAAAGAAAAAAAGAATAATTTTATAGATCTTGATGTGCATGAAACCATTTTTTGATTATCATAAATTGTTCAAACATTTACAATCTTAAATCTAAGAAAATATGCATTGACTTTTGACATTTGTTAATTTGCAGATTTTCGCTACAAGGTTTATCAGTCTTCACCATATCTTTTGAACTGTGAGTACATTGCTGTCCACATATCAACTTTAAAATTTGTATATGTTAAGCTTGTATTGTGGCATCGAAGGCCTGGTGGTTAGGCTGACGGACTTGGGATTATGAAATCCCTGCTTCAAATCCTAGCAATACTAGGTCTGACATTGTGTTCCCTTGGAAGGACATTTAATGTACATCCCTACTTGACCCAAATATAAAAGGGTATTTGCTTCAACTTGGAAGTAAAAACCTGCAACAAACTGTCGTCCCGTCCACGAGGTGATTAATATCTGATATCACTATCACCTGTTTTGCTTCATGCCATAGAAACCGGAATATACTCCTGTTCTATGGGCCATAATGACCTTGAAAGAACCTTACAAAATGATGATATACAGTCCAATGGTCCATTATTTGTTTCATTATTGTATTAATCTGAGAATATGTGATTTGTAAGTTGTCAAATGTTGTCACTGTCTGAGTCATTACCAATTACCAGATCATCTTTGTCTTAAACTATTCTTCTTCTTTTATGTTAATGCTGTTATGGACAAATAAAATAACACATTTATGTAAAGCAAATAAATGTACTCCTATTTTGTTTAAGGCAAAGCCTTGATATGATATGTTTGATGCAATATCTGACTTAAGGATAAATACTATATTACATTTGGTGAAACTATGTATACAATTGATTCAATGTCTAATTTACAACACATGTTACTAACAGTATTTACCTATACACACAAGATAGCAATAAAATAAGTGCATAACAGAAACTGCTGTAATGTCTCAATTTATTTTAAGTGTGTTGATAATTGCCTGAGATGGACATTCAAGATTAAACAATAAATAGATCTAAAGTTATTTTTTTCATGTTGATTTTAATCATTTGATTTTTGTCATTCTGTATTTTTTATATAGATTACTATGGAATCGGTGAAACTCTCAGTGGGATCTCAAGTCGTAATGATGATTATAAAGCTTGGGGAATCAAAAAACGAATGATGGGATCTCAAGTCGTAATGACGATTACAAAGCTTGGGGAATCAAAAACGAATGATAGCAAGCAAGATAATTTAGTTTAAGTTGTTTTAAATCTAATTTGCTGCTATTAAGTGTCCTTCCACATCCCCACACCCCAGTGTGTTTTCCAGGTGCTTTGTTAGCAAGGCATTTTATGAAATGGTATCTACCATTCAACTTTACTGTTACTAATGCAGTTTAGTTCTTGCTTCTGCATGATATGCGATAATGATGCATATGAAGAATATATTATTGATGTCATGTTTTATATGGCATTCATGTATGGATCAATTTTGGAAATATTATATGCCTTGTTTGATGGACTGATTCAATGTCTAAATTTCTACAAGTGGGGTAGTCTTTACCAAATGAGATTAGAATTAGAGAACATTACATGTGTAACTGTTTTAGATCTATGTTTCAGTGTGTTTCAGTCTTGATACGGGACATATGATGTTGTGGTTGTTATTGTTCCAAAGGCTCTTGAGTATTAGTATTAGCCTTTAGCCAGTGTCATGTAAAGGAATTTACAAGTTTTCTCCAATTGAGATGTTTACATGTTGAGGCTTCTTCTTCTTCTTCTTTTTCTGTTTCTCCTCCTCGTTTGCCCTATTTCCTTATCTCTTTCATTATGTAATCATATATATTTGAGCCTTGATTTGAACTATATATATGTACAATATCTTTTTATGCATGTATAAAAAGGTCTTAAACCTTTGGTGGTTCTTCCCAATATTTAATTAACATATAGGACCTTCCATGTTAAATTATTTCACTTGAGAGTACAGCAGATTGTTTAGGTTTTGTTTTTGCTTTTCTGTTTGTCCACATAGTGAAAAATTATTGAAGTATATCTCACAGTGATTAATAACATCAAGTAACATTGAGCATGTTTCACATTATCTCTCAATCTATTTATTTACATTTGTATATATCTCTTTCTATAAATCTATCTACCTGTCTATCTATCTAAGTTTGTCAGTCTATCTGTCCATTCATCTATCTGTCTCTTAATCATTAGAATGTATGTATACATGTAATATGTATATGAGTATCAGCGGATGGAAAATATGTAATATATATAATTAGTATGTGATCTAGATTCACTGGATATGATTTTAAGAAAATTGTGGAAACGTAAAAATTCAGAGTCAGAGTCAGAGTATTCAGTTCAATAAATCATTACATGTATAACTAAATCATCAAGTTTTAGTTTTAGTCTTTTTTATTAAGCGACCCATCCTTGTTTTTTTTTAATTAATATATTATATTCCTTTAATTTTGACTTTTTATTTTTTATTTAATTTATCCACACATCCGTATCAGCCCTCAACTTTTCCCTTTCCTCCTCTCCTTTCTTTCTAGTTGTATATATGTCTGTCTGTCTTTTCTTTCTATAAATATTTATCTATCTATCCATCCACCCATCCATCTATACTTATTCTATGTTTGTCCCTCTGTCTGTCTGTCCAGCTATCTATCATCTCTGTTTATCTATCGATCAATACATGGGCTGTTGGCAGGCACTATTGATATATTCTATCTCCTGTCACTCTTTTACATGTTGTTTTTTCTGAATTTATGGGTGGTTGGCAGGGAATACTGGTAGGTCCAATTTCCTTTCCTTCCTTTTACTTTTATATGTCTTTCATTTTTTTTGTTTTCTCCGAATTCTTGGGCGGTTGATAGGGGCTTCTGGTAGGTCATATGTTCTTCCTTTCAGTCAAGTAAAAGACCTTTTCATCTTGCTGTTTCCTTGTCATTTATCCTGAGAAGGCTTTATATGGTGAACAGGGTAAATTTCCATGAAACAAACAAAACAAAACTATCTATTGTTCTATCTGATTTTATCCTGTATCTATAATGTACATATATTATATCAATGCCATTGATTTCAACAATATGTAATGACATTCTGTTTCATTTCATCTTCTGATTCACATCAACCGTGGGTGGTTGGGGGCACTATTGGTAGATTCTACTTTTGTCCATTCTTTCTTTCACATGTCATTCATCTTGCTGTTTCTTCTTAATCATGGCAGTATACAACACAGTTTATTGTTCATCTCTCCTCTATGGTAGTGAAACCTGGACCTTAGACAGTAGAGAATATAGTAGAGTACAAGCAGCTGAAATGAAACATCGCAGAAGAGTAGTAGGGAAACACTAAAACTAAAAGAGACAAATTTAGAAAAAGAATATTAAGATTAAGAGATCAAATTGAAAGTGATGACATTAAAAACTAAGATCAACTTGGATGGTTTGGGCATGTAAACAGAATGAAGGATAAGAGAATAGCTAAATCTGTAAACAATGTAAAACCCAAAGTAAAAGACCAAAAGGCAGACATCAGAGAAAGTAAGAAGAAGATATAAAACGGCACTCAAGTAAAGATATTAATCTTCACAGAAGATAATAGAACATGTCAGGACAGGGTAGCCTGAAAAGATCATTCGGCATCTCTACCCATACCCAGGAAGGTAGATAGAATGGGAACTGATACAGAAAAAAGAAATAAAGTTTTATGTTGGGCCTCAGTTAGCTATGTTTTGTTTGAATTGTTATTGCTATTGATGGTTTTTCAGTTGTCTTATTACTGTTTAAAAAGATGTTTTGATGTATCAAAAAGTACAATTGCTGGTGACCATTACCTTATCTTGTAGTAGGTTGTTGGGGTGAATCTAAAAATAGAAATAAAATGGCTCTTGTGCTTTGAATATAATGAATATGTACAGCGCCATGTTAGTGTCCATTTGGCTTGCAGGCCGTACCTTTTTCATCATTGATAATGTGGTTCCGCTTGTTGCATGATAAAATATGTCCGTGATCATATGGGTGTAAATGTGAATATAACATTAGTCCGGTGATCACCTGGACAGTTAAACAGTTAAAGAATTTCAAACAAATTGTGACAATAGTACACAGGACCATAACAAATCTTGTTCATCTATGATTTCTATGATATTTCCCAAAATGTCAAATAAAGATGATCTTATCTTATCTTGTTTGTGAGGGTCCACATGAAATCAGTTGACAATCCTTCCTCCTAGCCTTCATTCCTTCCTCACCCACCTAATACAACACTCACACACACACATGTACACGTACAAGACACACACACAAACACATTCACATGTTTCTAAATTAGAGGAGATATTAGATACATTGCATCATAAAAAAGGAAAATTTCAAAAAATTTAGGGTACAGGGAGCGGGTAAAACTCGATATTAGTATCGATACTAATAAATATCGCTTGTCAGATTATTCTGTGTACTGTGTGTACTGGAAAACAGTGAAGTGATAAACATAACCCACGAGGTACGTGAAATCAACTAGCCCTCGATCTATTCTCATGGAGGAGTAATATTATTAATTTATTTACCTGGATCTCTGCGGTTAAATTTGAAAGACAAAATGGCTGGCGCGGGACATCGATCTACAACTAAACAGAAGAACAAGTCACACAATCATGGAAAGCACAGAAGTAAAAGACACTTAAAACGGGAAACCCATGGTAAGATTTAAAATGGATCTAGACTTAAAGATCTAGATCTGAGTAAAAAGAGGAGATTAGTCTAGATCTTGTCTCTAGATAGATCGAAGAACTAGAGTAGAAGTCGATCTGTTTTTAGTATTTAGTGTTGTGAGCTTGTAATCATGATGACACTCCTACAGCACTACAGATTAGGTGGGTTTTTTACAACAATGTGACAGCGTTGCTGGGTTGCAATACTCAAAGGAAAGCCTTTCCGAAAGGTACTTCAATCTATTTTATTATTGGACTCAGGTGTGAAGCCAGTTATAGGCAGAGAAAATTCTTGATCTTGCCAGAGTGCCAGTACGTCACGCCTAACAGGGTGGTATACTAATACTGTATACTCCCTAGGGAGTTGCGGACGGCAGGACGTTGTGATTTCAATGAAATTGTAGAAAAATGGTCTGCTGTGGAGAATAAATGTACAGTTGTCGTTAAGTCTGCACTTGTATGGGGATATGGACTTTAAATCCATTTAATCTTTATCTTTGTCAAAACTGATGAATAAGGTAAGGTCATGTAGGCGCATTGTTGCATATTTGTTTTAGTTTATGTTTAGCAAAATGTGTACACATATTCAATATATCATATTCAATATAAATCATAGCCAGCCTCCTTACTTAGCCTAATAGTTAGGCCTATAATTATTCTTATATCGATCATTGTCGTTAGGCCATGCTCACAGTGCTCTTTTTAAGAAAACAGTGATTTTAATTAAACGTTTTCCTGAAAGTGGATTACCCGGCGCTGCCTTTCGGTAAAGTGTTTTAGCACCCCTGAACCCCCTCCTCCTAGGTTCTCACAGAATCATGGGGGAGACCCCACACAATCTTTTTTCTTCACTGGGATTTGTCATATACGGGTGACAAGGGGTTTATTTTCATCTTATACGAGGATATCATCTTGAATTAAGTTGTATTGTATTTTTGCATTCCATCTGGCAGAATAAAGGTGAAATAAGTTCAAATGAAACAATTATGGCTGATTAATGTCTTCAAATTATTTATTGGAATCATAAATTGTACACTGCTTTGCATGAAAGTCATATGTAAATATGTTAATTCTTTAATATTTCCCCCTATCTTTGTTGCTTCCTTTTGATATTTCTTAAATTTGTTTCAGGTAAAGTCAATGTAAAGAGTCTCACTAAAAACAAGAAACTGAAAGATGTTTTATGTTCTGAGGTATTAATTTATTTATATAGATCTGATTACCCACAATGTGTTCATTTGAAATTAACCTCATAATTTTATGAAAAATGCATACAAAATTAACAAAATGAAAAAAAGAAGACATGAAAGAGAATTGGGTAATATATATCTTTGTGTGTCTTTCAGTGTCTTCCAAATCTTAATTTCAAATTTTGTCTTTTATCATAAAAAGTGTTCCTGTTTTTCAAACGACTGCAGTGTTGTTAGCATCAATATATATTTAATTGAAAAAGTGTCTTAAATTATGATTTATCAACAAGCACCAGTGACTTAAGATATTGCAAACTACTGAAAATCAATGGATTTGATAGAGATCAACAAATATACAAATTTCCAGCATGGAATCTGTGAGATTGGTATAAAACAAAGCAGCTCTTGCTCTCACGTTTTTACATTTTCATACTTTTTACTCTGTAAAATAAAACTACACTGACAGAAGATTTTGTTTCAAAGATCTTAGACCGGTTTACTTATTGATCAATTTATGTCACCTTGTTAACAATATTAAATATATCATTAATTAGTAATAGACGTTTAAAGCCATGGTCATGTCATGGTCATTATTTTTTAAAACTTACTTTTTCAGATTTTGCAAAATCGTCGAAATGATAAACAAGAAACCATAGATTTCAGAAGAGGACTAGCCATACCTCCTCGATTTGTGGTAATGATTACAGTGTTGTTCCTTTTCTTCTTTTAAGCTATTATGTTCAAACAGTTGCTTTGAATGATTCTCTTATAAATTGTTTCGGTTTGTAAATATTTTTATTATAAGCTTATTTATGTATTTATATGTAAAATCTATTGTCATGAACCTATGTGTATCTACAAATTTCATGTATGGGGATTGACCATATATATGGAATTAAGTGTTCCTTCCTTTTTTGTTTCTTTTTTAAATGGGCAGTAAGATATAGATTTAAGTTTTTAAGTCCTATTTTTTTCTATATTTTATTGGTGTAGTTAAGATTTGAATGGGTGGCTTTTCTAATCTTTTCGTTTTCTTTTGGAATTAAATTGCATGCCAATTGAAGTAATGATTCTTAGTTTTTGCTTTCAGAGCATCTCATAGTGTGTTTCTTTCGGGACTGACAATATGTTATCTTTCAATCAGGTGGTGGTCATTCTTGAGAAATCAGTCAATGCGACAGAGTGTTTAGATCTACTCAAGGAGGCTGACTTATCGGCAGAAGTTGGATACAGTGAACAGAACATTGCATATGTCAGGTGAGGTCCTTTTCCTGTTTTGAGTCTTGTGCTGATTTCTTTAATTTATTTTACTTTTTTTGTTGTCGTTTTATATTGATGGAGAGAGGAGATTAGAGATGTTGGAAATATTTTAGATTGTTGGCTCTTATGATATATAGTCAGTTATACATATTTACTAGCTGAATAAATACTTTGATTACAAAGAGAATATGAGTAGGTTATATATACAGCATGGAATGAAGACTATAAGTAGGAAATAGCTCATGAATGATTTATGCTATTCATTAGAATATCTTATTTTGGGGAATGAATTATCTGAAGGCAAATGGATTAAGATCCACCCAAAATTTGTATTAAAAAAAATTGTTGTGGTAATTGGTATTGCTGTTACTTTGTGTCTGCATGTTTTATTTTGTTTCCTTATTTTGGGCTTCCGTGTGCATATATATTTTGAACATGAGAAGATCAGCATCAAATGTTTTGCAGATCAAAGGAAGAGGATGAGAGAGATTAATCAAGTTGAATAACACAGTAATCTGAGGAAAATGTCATTCTCATTTTATTTTAGCCTTCTGTGCATGATAACATTGATGGTTTAAATGCTTTTCTTTCAGAGCGACAAAATTAAAGAAAAGGTTGGGCTTTCTTCTTCCTGAGTATGGAAATTTACAGTCTTTGCTGATGCATGTAAAGTGGCTGATTCATTTGTATTCTTGGTGTCAAGTGAAAAAGGAATTGACAGTTATGGAGATCATTGCTTAACGTGTGTGACTGGTCAAGGTGTTCCAAGTCATGTTTTTGTTTGCCAGGTACAAAACTTGAACTTTGAACAAGGCTAGGAGCCTGCCTGTTACTATAGGTTCTGTAGTAGTCTTATTTATCTCATTTAGTTTTTATACTTGAAGACTCCTGGTGTATTACTTGAAGACATTGGATTAATCTTGATGGTTAAGTGTTACATTTTGTAGGCAGATGGATTTATTTTACAGCAAATTAAAACAAAAATCTTATCAAATTTAATCAAAGTAGAAATTGTTGATGTAGTAAGGGAGCAAGTTTTAGTGTAAAGAAGTTCATATTCTTATATGCAAGCTGAGAAACATTCCATCGTGCAAATATTTATGTCTTAATCTTCAAACATTCTTCTTTTAATGTGAAAATAATACTTTACCCATGTTTGTTGGCTTTTAAGGTTTATGAGACAAACAATACGCTTAAAAGCTGTGTCAACTTTGTAAATAAAGACATTTAGAGTTAGCCATTTTATCTTTTACTAGACTTGATGCTGAAAGAAATATAGCTTTGTTGCAGTAAACGTTCACTATTGTTCTTTCCATTGCAAGGGCCTTTTCAAAATTGAGCAAGCTTGAAATCGCCACACGGAAAATGATGGAGAAGCAGATTCAGAAAAGGTATTTGCTCTATGATGCTGTTCATTTTATTAGTTGATAAGTTTAGAAATGGGATAGGAAGAGAAGATATTTTGTTGAAGTTACAATGATCTTTAGGATTTGTGCTTTTATCATATGGCTTGATGGCCGATGGTTAGCCTGCCGGACTGGGGATCATGAGGTCTCGGTTTGAATTCTAACAAAGCTAGGTTCCTTGGGGAAGACATTTAACACGCATTTTCCTCGTGTTGCAAATGGGTACAAGCGCTAGCTTGAAATTTCAAATACTAGTGCCTGCTGAGGAGGTGATACCACCTGCAGACCTGCCAAGTTTCCTGATTTTATCGGGAAATTCCCAATTTGGAACCTCCATTTCCGACATTCGATATGGCGCATTGTTCCCGATATTGTGTTCTCGAGAGCGTAAAATTATTTTGTGAAGAAAATTGCGAATTATAATTTCTACTAACTCTACTAAGTACTAAGCTTATAATCGTACTTGGCAGAAAATAATTGAAGACAATAAAACCATTTTGCTTCGATACTAAATATAAATAGTTTCATTGATAGTAATCGTAGATTACATTTAGTGATTTTGAGTACTCGATATTCACCTATTAATGCTGTTTGGTTAGAAACTGCTTTCGCTTTGCTAGGTTTAAAACTGTAATCATTTAAATACAGTCTATTAATATTATCATTCTTTCACAGTTTGTCTCTTTCCTTTACTTGAACCTGATGACTGACTCATATTATTTTCTATATCTAGCGCACTTTATTGATTGTGTCTATTTTCTTGAATCTTACCTGGATTATGTTTTTGATTAGTTTAACCTTAGATTTTGATTTATTCAATCCTGATTTATTAATTAATTTACTGCTATTTTTATAATTTACCGTTTTAAAATTGGAATATTTGGCTCTACAACTGAGATCTAGATCTAGATAATATGAAACGTTTTATTTCAAATCGGGCATGGATCGGTTTCTGGAAAAAAAAAGCCTTTGGAAATAGAACATTCAGAAGATGTGGAACCTACCTCAAGATCTAGTTGTAATACTGATAGTTCTCAACCAAGCAAGAAACCTAAACCAAGTTTTAAGTTTCCTGGAGGAATATAGGAAGGAATGACCATGCATGGTCACAGAAGATAAATTATGATTATATTTTATATTATGAGGATCAAAATGTTACAAGGACATGACTGTCATGGCAATATTTCATGGAAGAATCAATTGTGGTATAATGGATTTTATTATATCTGTTGTCTTTGATATTTTTCAGATTTACTGACAGTAAGGTGAAGAACCTGGACACATGGCAAGATGCTCAAGCCCTGTTCAGGCATTTGGCTGACATGTCAGTGAGTCCGATTCACTGGAGGATACAAGGCCTTATATGATAGCTGATAATTTTGCATTGAAGCAAATGTGGACGAGTGAGCTTCAGTCAATTGTTGTCCTCTCAAAAATCGAGCTTTAAACTTTTGTTAAAGTCCTACAAACTGATCTGTCGTTTCCATAGTATGTTGGCAAACATATATGTCCTACTACTTTTTCACTATCTCTTCATTTATTATTTCCTCTTAATCCACCCTGAAATCGCCACATATGGTGAACAGAGTAAATTATGATTGGTCCTTAATATTTGTGGGCCTTTTTTTTCTCTGTTAGTTGCTGTGGGCGGTCAGTGTGTTCTACCTGGTAGGTCCTACTTTTTTCACCTTTCACTCCTTCACATGTCTTTCTTTGATCTGTTTGTTTCCGCTTAGTTCACCCTGAGATCAATGCTTATGATAGACAAGGTAAATTCCGATAAAAAGCAAACTATGGGGTGCTTTTTTCTTCTTTTCAATTTATTGATGCTTCATCAACTCTTCCTAGCTCAACACACCCAGACATTGTGTGAACAAAAACGGTCTGATAGAAAAATGCTTGTCCCCATAAATTGCCGTGTAATATATCATGTTTGTATATCGATGGTGTCAGGCACAAACCGGCCAAGTTCAATTTTCCAATTTTAAGAAAAATAACTATTCATCTTAACAGATACTAAAGCTACGTTGTGTAAAAATAACAGAAGACATTATCGTATAGAAATGCTTCAAAACTTATGTTTGATCAAACTGACTAAGTTGAGCTTTTGTTTTTTCATATCGACACAAAACAACCAAGTCAGTTTTCAACTGAATGGGTCCGGTCGGTCCAAAATGAATGTTTTTCGACTTGGCTGGTTTGTGCCAAAACGCCATTGACATGTGTTTTTAGTTTCTTATTTATTGAAAGGCTTTATTTCAAAATACATGAGTGGTTGGCGGGGGTCACTGGTAGGTCCTACGTCTTTTCTTTTACTCTTATATCTTGCTGTTTCCTCTTAATTCACTCTGAGATCATCACAATTGTAGACAGGGTAAATTTCAATTAAACAAAACAAAACTACTGCTTTCCTTTGACTATTTCACTAAATCCTTTATCTTGCTATTTCTTCATAATTACGCACTAAGATATAGGGGATAAGAGAAAAATTTCAAGAAATAAACAAAGCTGTTGTCTGTGGCTTGTTTTGTTCAGATATCTATTAACTTTCATTTGTTTGTTCAAAGGTCCTTGCTTTAATTTCACTCTATGCATTACTGTCATGAAGATAATCATGTTTTGTCTGAAACTGGTTGTGGAACATTGAAGGTCTCAGGCTACCTCCCGCGGTCAGCGTTTGAATGTCAACCAGCTGATTCATTCCAGGATGGGGAGATTTTCAAATGTCACAATGATCTTTCTGACGATCCATACCCTTAGTTTCAAAGGAGGTAACAGAAACAAGTCTACCAATGGAAATTCAGACGAGGTTGGTTTTCAAGATTTTTGTCATAAAAATTCAATTTGTGGGACTTCATTGTCTAAGACTGTTTCTCATTTCTCTCTCTTTTTTGTTGTTGTTGCCTGCCCTACTTTCCACACACCCGCTTAGTTTTATGAATTTCCTTAACTCTTGCAAAAAAAACTGGTGCAAGAAATACTAAGAATTTTTTGTAGAGTATGTTCTGGAAGATACAAATTTGAATAAAAAAAACATTTTTTTGAGCTGTAAAATGATTGGTTCTATCGTTTCAAAAGACTCAGCAGTCGTTCAGGTCTTTCCAATTACCATTTATTGTGTACCGTTTACTTTTGAATCGTGTAGATCTAATAATCGAACATGAGTTACGCTTTTCCAATTCCAACCCTTTTCATAAAATAGCCTTACCTATTATACTGAAATGATGGTACTCTCGGATAGGCTCAAGCCAGCGATAAACTTAGGTGACTGTAGTTGACACCATCGAAGTGTCAATTTTCATTCTACTCTTTTCTGTTTTGACAGGTTTTATTTAAGAAAAAGGGCGCATATATGATTTGTTCACATAGATATAAATTGGATTGTCGATCTACATATTTTGTGGTCAGACATAGATATAGATCTAGATTCTAGATCAGATTTATTCACTCAGACTTTGCATGATATTCATTCTTAGATTGGAGAATAAGTCTAAAACTAGATTTTAAGCTCTACTTCAGTGCACATTTTTCTTTGCACCGTTTTGATGGGATGTTCATTAGTCCATATCAACATGGAATAAAGTCGTCTAGCTTTTTGAAATGAAATACTATCCTTTGTTCTGTTAAACATACGTTTTAATCCTTGCTTTCATCTAGATGACCACGACTCATACTTGTCTCAAAAAGCATCAAATCCGGACTCTCTTGATTCAGAAGTTATTCTGATGAGATGGATGATGAGCAGACTTGGCCCACTGCTGAGGTTGAAGGGAAGCTGAGAGTACGTAAATTCTCACTTTACTGTCATTAACATGTGCAATATGTAAAAAATATATTTAATTTGTTGTTTTTGGCTGTGAGTCCGTAAGTCTATTTACCTTGAAAAGTATGTATACGAGGTTAACTGTATTTTATTTGTAAAGAATCCTAAGTTAGCCGTAGAGACTCAGAGAGTGGGGTGAAAGTCTGAAGCAGCGGACTTTTCTTTTGTCATTGATGGGTGTGACTGCAAAGAGAAATTTCATTTGATAATTGGGTAGGGTTCATTTTAATCGATGATAATAATAGATTGTCTTTATAAAGTGCATATTCAATATTGTCTGCTGCTCTATAAGCTGTACAATGCCATGAATAGATAATTTGACAATATTTTGAAACTTTTTTAAAGACCATCTTAACATTCTATTTGGAGTATAACTTTGTGTCGATTCATGGGGGACTCTGTAGTACAGAGGCAAATCAAAAGATAATGTGTTTGAGCCCCGCCAACGGGTGAAAATGTTTCTTGAGTGTTTTTTTAGCAAAAGCAACATCGCAGTAATTCAATTTTGATATTATGAGATATTTTAATGTCTTACATATTAGAGATGACATAAATATTTTTATGTGAAATATTTTGCCTTGCAGTGAAAAAGGTGAAGGCGTTGAAAGGTGTCTCAGAATATCAACAAATTGGATCACGAACCTGGAAGATGATGAAGTAGGTTGAATATTTTAATGGCGGCTACTTTAAAGACTTGCTGTAGGCAGGTGTATAAAGATCACGAACTGAGAGAAAACAATGTTGTTCCAAGATATCTTGTATTTATCATACATGTTTTTAAATATTTTGGTTCTGTGTTTGTTGTCTTATATCCGCATTGCTTCTCGCTGTCAGAGTTATTTAGATGAAAGTTGCATACATGACTTTTTTTTATAGTTGGTGTGGTGGGTGCAATTGGTAAGTCCTACTTGTTTCCTGCATCACTTTCACATATCTTTCCTCATGTTGATTCCCCTAAAGTCATCTTGAGATGGCCGCATATAGTGGGTGGAGTAAATTTCCAATGAATCAGTGAAAGGACTTTTAAAAAATTATAATGGATGTTCTAACATTGTCATCCGTGTAATGTTAGTTTGTCTTCAGTTCTTTTCGTTTCACTGGGACTTGATTTGTTTGTTCTATGTTCTCTCTGAAGATGCATTCAATATTAATTTACAGTTTATATGTATCTCCTGTCTTTTATAAAACTACAAGTGAGTGGTTGGTGAGTGCTGCTGGTAGGTCCTACTTCTTTCCTGCTATCTCACCCTGAGGTCACTGCATGTGGTGGATGGGGGACATTTTATTGAAACAAACAAAACAATCATAAGTTACAAACAAAATTTGTTTAATGTTAAGTTTATCATCTTGTTATGGATTGCACAAATCACATTTACCTAATTTTGTTTTCTCAAGGCTTCATCAGAAGAAGACAGCAGTGAAGACGAAGAGATGGCAACACAAGGCGATGACAAGGCAGACAAGGAGGGGATCTGGACGGAAATTTGGAAGAGGAAGATGACCTTGAAGATGTAAGTAAACATGTAACTGTAAAGATTATAGCAACTTGATTCGTAGTTGGGGAACAGTGTGGAACATTTTCATGGCTTTCCTAGCTAAAACAGGGTGCCCAGTGAGGTTGGAAATATGATGCAGACCTGGGGCATATCCCAATTTAATCGGAACCATTTCGATTTTTTAGAAAAATTTGCGAAAGTCTGATTTTTGTTGGCCCGTCTCGATTATTTTGTAATACAACTGCAGTTGTTGCCCGAAAGAGCATTGTTCCTCAGTATATTTAGCGTGCGCTTTTTTTAGTCAGCCAATACCCGGATGTTGTGCCTATCAAGATTCATGTTAAACATGAATAATGGTATATCGATTATTCGATATTATATTGTTCACTTTGTCCATTATTCAGAGTACTCGTGCTGTACTTGTTTGAGACTTATATGATTACTTAACCCTCTGTTCATTTCAAAGAATAAAGGAAAAGTTGTGAAATGAGACAGGAAGCCGTCATTACAAAATCATCAAGACAGAGTATCATCTTCATTTTTTCTGCTGAATTTTCTCAAGCATTTGTGTTTGTAAGACAGTAATGTTGGTTTCCTCTGCTCCCCCTTTTGTAGCGGATTTCAGTCAAATCCATTCACATTGATTTGTGATGAATTTTTGTGTGTTTTTGTTGCTTTGTACTGTGCAAGTGATCTATTTTAGGCACCCTCCGATCTATGGTAACTTGCTAGGCATAAAGTACTAATTTAGTGTGGGTGGTTGGTGGGCGTGGTACTGGCATCTTACTTCTTTCTTTTCATTCTTTCACAAGATTTTTTGTTTTCCTCATAATTCACCTTGTGATCACTGCATATAGTGGATGGGATAAATGTCAGTGAAACAAACACATGTTAGCTTTTAATATTTGTAAATCTAGCCCAGCACCTTTCTAATTTTTCCAATGCCAGGCAACAGGATCAGAAGCTAATGCAGATGAAGGCTATGACGATCTGATGGACATGAAAGAAGAAAAGAAATGTAAGTACTGAATTTCTTATGTTCGTGAATAATTTAGCATTAAGGTTGGCTTCTGGGAAGTTCTACTTCCTTCATTTCGCATTTTTCACGCATCTTTCTTGGTCTTGTTGTTCCCTCTTAATTCATACTGAGATCACCGCATATGGTCAACTGGGTAAATTGTAATGAAACAAAGAGCGTGAAAAATATTTATAAATAGATAGATTTAGAACAACT
Source organism: Doris montereyensis (assembly GCA_037039925.1). Lineage (NCBI taxonomy): Eukaryota > Metazoa > Mollusca > Gastropoda > Nudibranchia > Dorididae > Doris > Doris montereyensis. The sequence goes on along the minus strand of JAXRKP010001520.1, from coordinate 19,899 downwards.
CAATGATGAGGGTCAATGTAAAACCTTCCTTTGTTTGACTATGAATTGGGATTTGCTCTCTTGTTTGACAGTGCCTTGCATATACACGTCTACATGATCTTGAAACTAAAACAAAACACATCATATGCGATAAATATGGATGTCATAACATATCGGTATTGGCAGTCGGTCAAATAATGAGCTGTGATCATCAGTTTTTCTATGGGATATCATGCCACAAATATTTCTTTTCATTACTATCTCAGGCGATGCAGTGCTTTTTAAAAATATATGTTATTACTCATTTATACTGTACACTGCCTTTCATCTAATCTTGCTGTTTCCTTTTAATTCCTGCATTTGGTTTCAAACAAACAAAGGAATCATGTGAATCTTTTTCACAATTTTTCACTTGTATAAATGTTGTTTTAAAATTTTTTATTTTGATTGAGTTTTCATACTGTGTTTACTATCCCATACCTCTCATCCTATTGGCATTATCTTGCCACAGCACACGTCATTCGGTTCCTAATTTATTTGATCTCTACTTAAACATTTATCTACGTTGTTGGTTTTTTTTGATGATCCAGAAACGCGTTGCATGTTTATTTTTTACTTTAAATGTTTAGTGCTACCATACCTCTCACTCACTCTATCTCTCTTTTGTATTTTATACACAACGTTTGTCTATAGGTACGAGAAAATGAGAGAGGAAAGGCTTCACGTCCATTTTCCAGATGAGATTGACACTCCACTTGAAGTTGCAGCCAGGGCAAGATTTGCAAGGTACATGTCTAACGCGACCTGTGATTTTGGGTACAAAGAGTCTTTAAACTTGTCTAAGACGACCAAGAAGATTAATCCCCCTTTCCTCTCCCCATTTACTTTAATTTAAATAAAACTTTAAAACAATCTAAAAACAAAAAAATAACAACAAAAAATACTCAGAAAAACAATTACATGGACTAAAGCTTGCAACTGACAATGTTTGGAACTCAGATGGGATTCTTATTCATATTACCAAATTTTGTCATTCTAAGTATTCTAAACTTGTGTAAGGCGGCCACTTACTGTTGTCTGAAACGAAAGGTGGTTGATTCAGACAAAGTTTGACTGTATTTACTTTCTTCTTCTTTCAGCGGGCAGTTGGTGGGTGATACTAGTATGTCCTACTTATTTTCTTTCACTTGTTCACATCTTGTTGATCTTACTGTTTCCTTTGAGTTCACCATTAGATCACCACGCATAGTGAATGAGATAATTTGTAATGAAGTAGAAGATCATGACTCTTGGTTTTTTCTTCTTTCATTTTTTGTAGATATCGGGCTTGGGTTCTTTTCAAACATCCCCATGGGATCCAAATGAATCCCTTCCACACGAATACGCTCGTATTTATCGTGTCAGCAAGCACCACTACAAACGTTTGCGGAAGATTTCAAAGCAAGACAGAGGGATGAGAACTGTTCTCCAGCTGAGGTGAGTAAAAAAAAATTTGTTGTTTCATGAAAGTCTCCCCCTTCCCCTCCCCTCCCCTCCCTCACTGTGCTAGACGGATGTTTGGCGGCAATGCTGCTAGTATGTCCTATTTCTTTCTTTTTCACTGTTTGGTTTAAAATATGCAAGGTAATTAAATTTACACAAATTGTAGACCAAAATTGTTTGCTGGTTGGTAGAACTCTGCCAGTCTGTGAACTCCTCCTTTGTTTTTGTGCAGACATGTGTATTGAAACAAATTTTAAGCACGTAATTGTTCACATGTTATTAGTAATCTATAATCAATAATGATCTGAACTTTGATAAGATTTTCATTTTTTTTATTTTATATAGAATAGACATAATACCTTTAGTAGGCTTTAGTTGCACAGACAAATTTTCTTTCTATTCTTGTTAAAGGTAATGTAAGAAATGACCGTTACCTAAACTTTTGTTCTTTATGTTATCAGGAGGCGACTACGTCACAATATATATCAAGAATGTCTCACAATCCTTGTTCAGTAAGTCCCTTTTTTTGTGTTATTGTTTCATATTCTTTTGTGAAATATTGACAGTGTGTAGAGTTTGTCTTTGTGTAAGATAGGTTTTTTTAATGCAAGATACTGCAAATATTATTACTAAATCAAAATTATTTTTTTTTCCCCTGTTATTTAAGTAAAAGACAGTAGGGAATACAGTAGAGTACAAGTGACTCAAATGAAATATCTAAGAAGAGTAGTAGGGAAAACCAAGAGAGACAAAGGCAGAAACACAACAATAAGAGATCAAACCATAGCAGATGGCATAAAAACTAAGATAGAAATAAATAAACTGAGATGGTTTGGGCATGTAAACATAATGAATGACAACAAAATAGCTAAATCAGTATACAGTGCTAAAACCCAAGATAAAGGACCAAAAAGAAGACCTCGGAGGAAGTGGGGAGAATATATAAAAGAGGCACTAAAGCAAAGAAATTTACCTGTCACAGAAGGAAACAGAAATTGTCAGGACTTAAGTCTTGATAATGAATCACAGCTCCTTATGGGTTATGGATTAAAACGAGTTTCAGCGATGTGACTTTTAATAATAGTTTTTGAAATCAATGTTTTTGTACTAAGTAAGGTGGGCATATGACTGATGCTGCTTGCAGGTCCTGTTTCTTTCCTGTCTGTTTTTTTACATCTGTCTCTCTTATCATCTTGCTGCTTCCTTTGCATTCACAGATCAGAAAACAATGAGACTAATTTTAACTAATTTCTATGAAGGAAGAGCTCTGCTTTTATTCTGTAGATTGTTATTATATGTTTCATTTCATTCAACAGACTTTCCCACTGCAAAAGGAAATTTCATTTCCATAGTATCTGTGTCACAGAGCTGAAGCGTAATTGAAAGTCATAGTAATAAATACCGGCACCAGGGTTGAGTGAGTTAATTCATATTTCAAATTTTTGTTCTATCATGACCTTGCAGATGAGCACAGAAAATCATCCAATGTGATCACCCTGTTTGGACTGTACGCCAACGAGCAGAAAATGACACTGATAAGCACGTTGATCATGAAAATGCCGGGTTTCAAGAATCCCGTCAAGAATAAAGACCCGCTCACCTTTCAGATCGGATTTCGCAGATTTTCATGCTGTCCGTTGTTTTCTGAACATTCGTTTCAGAACAAATTCAAGGTAGTTTTGCATGCCCCCACGCACAAGAATATAAGAAATTTAACATTGTTTGAATGTAGTCTACATGTGACGATGAGAACGTTAGAGGAAGAGAAATGTTTAAATAGACAATGCTTGTCTTCTTTTGTTTTACATGTACATTGCGAATGGTGAATGCTTCACAAAAATATGTTCATGCCTGAAGTAATAGTTTTGATTTCATTTGTCCTTCTTCTTTTACATCTTGTCTTTCTTCTCACTGTTTCCCCATAAAAATGAAACCAACAACCAATCTGTGAGTTAAGAGTTAGGAATCAGTGGCATCTCTATCAGAGTTCTAAATTGGACTAGTGTCTTGTCTTTTTGTTTGTTTGTCAGGTAGATCAAGTCATAAGTTAGAAATTACATGCTAGTTAATGAAGTTCCAGAGAAGATGATCTGTATGTTTTTAACAAAAGAATTTTAGACTCCTTGAACCTCAACAAGATGTCAAAAGGGTTGTTGTTTTTCATGGGGCTGGTTTCACCGTGTTCTATTTTTTTCTTTCTTTCTTTAACAGATGGAACGTTTCCTGCCGTCATCTGGCTTTGCCGTGGCTTCCATGTTTGCTCCCATCATGTTTGCTCCGCTCCAGTCCTGGTCTTTAGAGACAACGTCATGGGTAATTGCTGTTTGCTTTAAGACATAATATACTCACTCTTTGATTATAATTTGTGACGGTGATAGTTTTTGTATCTTTAAAACACATGTAGGAGTTGACTCAAGTGATATCAAGAGCTGCACAGACAACAGCCATGGTCAAGCCCAAGGTCATCTGGAAGGACAAAAACATGTCTGAATGCTAAATTGAAATTACTGCATGCACTGATCATGTCTATATTCTTGCACACATGTTGGTCCTGGACATAACGGTCGACTTGTAGAGAGAGATCCAAGTAGCGGAGATGAGATGCTACAGAAGACTCCTAGGCATCACATGCCTGGATTTTGTTATCAAGGAAAACAATAACCAGGACCATAAAGCAAGCCACAGACCATAACGAAAACCTCCTTACTACCTTCAAGAAGAGGAAGCTGAAATGATACGACCATGTAACAAAACTAACAGCCTTTCTAAGACAATTATGCAGGGAGCTGTCCAAGGAAGCAGGAAAAGGGACAGACAGAGGAAGAATTTGGCTGACAACACCACAGACTGGAAACCGAAGATCTTAGCTGGAACTCAGAACCTGGCACATGATTGGCATAGTTGGAAGATGACGATGCACCTATCAACGCAGCGCCTCCACGGCCATTCCCGTTGAGGAACCAGTGAGAAGGGAGTGAGAGAAAAAGGAGTTGAAGAAGAAGTTGCTTTTATTGTGCTTGACACCTAGAGTTAGTTAGGCTGCAAGAAGTGAATCGTGATGTCTTGGGTTTGAATCCTGGCGATGCTATTGTATGTTTAGTTGGGATGGTCACCATGACCAGCCGGGAAGTAATAATCTGCAACAGACAGGCAATGTGTTACTGGCTTGAGAGAACTGTACGAGGGTCATGAAAATGAGGGAGAGGCGGACAGTCGTAGAAAATTTGAGAAGGAAAATCATGAATGTCTGACCATTGTTCACATGATGAATTACCGATACCAACCACTTCAGTGTTTGGTCTAGTTGGCTCAGGATCGGCGTGCCCTTATTCAGACACAGATTTCTTCTTGTCGTAGAAGTAGACCAATTCTGAACTTGGGTAGGCCGTAACCAAATTTTAGACAAAATACCAACATGTTTTTGTAGCGTAGGTGGACTTGAGATCATGAGTTCCTGGGTTCGAATCATAGCAATGTTAGGTCTGACGTTGTGGTCCTTGGGGAGGATTCTCACAGCACACTTTCTCCATTCCACCCATGTGCAAATGTTTACAATACAGCTTGGGGGTAAAATCCTGTGATAGGTTAACATTCTGTCCAAAAGGGGACTTATCTTTTTTTCATTGTTTTACATATTTTTCATATCTTGCTATGGCATCGATGGCCAAGTGATTTTTGGATTTTGGATCACGAGGTCCTGGGTTTGAATAGTAGCAAAGCTAGGTCTGACATCGTCTTCCTTGGGAAGGTCACTTAACACGCATTTCTCTCGACCCAAGGTTAAATGGTACAGACACTGCCCTGAAGTCAAAACCTGTGTCAGCAGACTAGCGTCCTGTCCAGGAGGTGATTCATATCAACTGTTCCGCTGCACGCTATAGGAACTGGGATAGTAAGCTCCAGCTCTATGAAGGAACTTTACTTACATGTACATACCTTGCTACGTTCTCTCACTTCACTCTTGAGATCATCGCATATGGTGAATGCAGTAAGTTTCAATCGATCAGCATTATTTTGTCCAGTAATTTGAAAGTGAAAAATGTTTGGGATTGAAATATCAACAGATCTGTTTTGATGTTTAATTTTTTCTCCACTAGGGAAACAAGACGTTATTGCCAAAGGATCCTTGTTGCCCCTGGACACAAACCGCATCATCATCAAGAGAGTTGTACTCAGTGGAGCTCCTTTCAAAATCAACAAGAAGTCTGTGGTTGTGAGATATATGTTTTTTAACAGAGGTATGTGTACAAGTTGTTGTGGGAAGTTGGTAGGCAACTGGTGGTAGGCCCTTCTTCTTTTCCTCTCACTCTTTCACATGTCTCTCATCTTGCTGTTTCCTCTTTATTCACTCTGAGATTACGCACATGGTCGACGGGATAAATTTCAATAAAGAAACAAAAGGGAGGGAAAAGTTATTTAACGCCTTCCTTTACAGCGGTTAGAACTTAAGGATGCATACATCAATTTTGTATGGTTATTTTGCCAAAAACTGTTGCCGTTGGCATATGTTTTTTAAAGTTATTTACAGACCAAATCAAGAGATTGTTTTTCCATTGAGACCCTTGAAAAGAGATTTCTAGGTTGAGTTGATTATGTGCTAAATATTGGCAATACAATAGTGATGAGCCCTTATGAGAACACATTGGATATAAGAAGATTTTTTCAGTTGACTGAATTGCTTCTCTTGGATTTCATTGGATAAAATAATGCATGGTAGCTGATACGATGAAATTTAGTCTCAAACTAAGTCAAAAAGAAGGGGCTGGAGGGCTGAATGGGATTTTGTATGTTAAATCTAGATATACAAATTGTTCATGTTTTAATTGTGCATCTAATTTATCATTCTGATTACCACTGACCAGCTTTGTCCCTATGATACAATAGGTATTGATGTCATGTTACCTCAGGGTTCACATTGGATATAATTTCAATTTTTTTTTAATGAGAACTGTGAAGCAAGATATCTAGATTGGGATGTACCAAAATAAGTTTTTATGTAAGTCAAAAGAAATTATATTTTGCACATTAGCTTCTCTCCTTAGTTTTGGGTTTGTTGACATTGGATGTCATATAATTTTTATGAAGATTTTTTTACCTATCCATTCTTAGATCTTAGACATGGAGAAATTCAGAGAGATTTGGGATTGGAGTTGCCTGTGTTAAAATTTGTCTCTCATATTGAGCCAAAAGTTTTATTTTGTAGTAATGAGATGGGTTGTTATCACTTCCATTTCAAATTTGTACCTTCTTATCAGTCTCCCAACTTTTCATGGACAGTTGAAATTTTTCGGAGTAGTCCAGAGGCAAAGTACACTCTGTACACGTTAAAGATCCTTTGTTTTTTACAGATCCTTTGGCTGTTTCTACCCCAGGTCAAAATTTTAAATCCTAACAGTTGAAATTTTTCTCATCCCAGTTTTTCTGTTCATGTTTTTGTCTTTTTTCCTATTTCAGAGGACATTGAATTCTACAAGCCTGTTGAATTGAAGACAAAGTGGGGAAACGAGGACATATCAAACAAGCTCTCGGTAAGTTCATGATTTAAATCTTTGATTTATATATTTGAATAAAAATAATTTTTTCTCTCTCCAATTTACTTCCATTTTCCCCGTCTTGGTCCCTCTTAAGAGTTGTCAAGTTAAAATATGGATGCCAGGTAAGTGGGCGGTTAGCTGGCGCTTCTAGTAGATTCTACCTTCTTTTCCTTTCTTTACACTCTGTCATTTTGCTGTTTCCTCTAAATTCACCCTGAGATCACCACATATTATGATGGACAGGGTAACTTTCAATAAAACAAAAAAGGATGCCAGGATTCTTTAACTACCACCATTCAAGTTCTTCCGTCACCTGACAAAAGTTGCTTCCAGCTTAACAATAATGGTGATAATAGTATGGCATAGACGTCCTCCTTGTGGGTGCTACAGTGGGAGCCGCATCCATCGAGATTGCACTCAACGAAATGTTACGAGGCCAATAGAAATCCCTTTTTACCCCTTTCTCTTTGTAAAAAACACGACACGTCCAATGAGAACCCGGCATGGGTAAAATCGTCTACAGCGAGGTCGTACTGGTCGATAGAGGCGATGAAATATCGACTTCTCACTTGATTCACTTCATTTTGTGCAATGAGATGTAAACTTTACCTCCTATCGTCTTTGTTTATTGTTCTCTGCAACAGGTACACACGGTCACATGAAGTGCACGTTTAATGGGTCCTTGAAGTCAGAGGACACAGTTTTGATGTACCTGTACAAACGCGTGTTTCCTAAATGGAGCTACAACCCCATAGTGACACTGTTACCACCTTCTTCTGAAGGCCTTGCTTCTATTGCAGAGGAGGAAGAGGAGGAGGAAAACATGGAGGATGATGAGGATGGCGAAAAGGGGATGCATACCAGATGTTTGAATAATGAAGATGTTTATCTTAACCTGAAGATATGTGATTGTAAATTATGAACGTTATTGTCCTGTCAATTGTTTAGTATTTGCTCGTCACAAAATCAATGTGACAATGTACATTTAAAATTTTTAATTATTTCAATCTGAAAATGAATGCAATAAATGTGCAATTACCTTCAATGATCAGGGTGACTTTTTTCCTTCTTGTGTCTGAAGAGTATGGAGCAAACTGGAACAAAATATGACATGTATTGTAAGAAGACTGACTCATGTTCTTATTAATCCTTAAAAATAAAAAATAACAGTGAGCCATACATGTTCAGATTGGGCATACAACACAGTTGACAACACAGAGGCCTACCGGCTGGTGTGTGGGGGTATCCACCACCAAAATTGGCGTGTCATAGATTTTGACATCAAGGCACAGCCTCATTTTACACAAATCTGTTGTGGGTGCGGGGCACCAGTATTTAACAAATCATGGGGTGTCAAACTCAATATTTCACAAATTTGACTTCACAAATCGACTCAGCATCAAATGGTAGTGCAGTTCAACACAAAACATTTCCTTTTAACCGTCATAAATATCAGTAACACGTACAGCTTTACAAATATCACAGCATAGGCCAATGGCCCATCATCATAGCCTAATTATTTATTTAAAAATGCATCTAAAAATTCCATTTCCATGAGCATTTTTCAAGTACATGTGTCAGTTTATTAAACGGCAAGGCTAGCTTCTGAAGATTTTGAAGGGAAGGTAGTGATGATTTTGAAAGGATTCCCTGTCTCTAAGGCTGATTCCTCAACCTCTCGTAATGAAGATGAGGTAAAGTTCCTTCAAGGCCAGTACGACCCATAGAGCCGGAGCTTATCCTGGATTCAATTGCGAGAAGCGGGACAGGTGACAATAGTCACCTCCTGGCCAGACGTCAGTCTGATGCAAGTTTTTACTCCCTAGTTCGTGCTTGTACCCATTTGCACTTGGGTAAAGTGGAGAAAATGCGTGTGGAATGTCTTTGCCAAGGAATGCAATGTCGGACCTAGCTTGTTAGGATTCAAACTCGTGATCCCCAGTCTGGCAGCCTAACTCCTTTGGCCACCGACGCCACTTAATGAAGATGAGGAGGAAATTAAATAGGCTACCGCAAGATCTGCATCCATGTGTAGATGTGAGTCAAAATATATTTGAATGCAAGAAACTTATAATACTAGATCTAATATGTACCGCCAGAAGCTGGTAGTGAGAGATTTCTTAAATATTTTATAGTACAGTAGTCGCTGGATAAACGCATGCCCTTTGGGCGCTGAAAAAGTGTGCTTTATACATATCGTGTGTTTATGGGAACACTTTAAATGTATAATAAAAATTTGGTCTGCAGATGTAGGTGTGTGTTTATGCAGAGTACTTTTATGAAGTGTACTTTTATCCAGCTACTGTAGTTAGAGGCAGCTAAATCTACACATGATTTTTGTCAAAATTGATAAAAGACTAGTACTAAGTAGTAGTAGTAGTACATTATGGATGTGTTTGAAAGAGGGTTTTTTTTTAATCATCATATTTGTGAATTTTGAAGGTTACTATGACTCGTGACTGGAATTAGATGGAAACATTTCACAATGAATTCAGCTTCTTTATTTCTCTCAAAGTGGGTTTGCTGAGCAGCCGACGCTGGTCGAGTAATGTCTCATTTTTGTTCCTTTCACCAGTTCACTTTTCTTTCATCTCGCAGGGGGACTCGGTAGTTCAAAAGGCAAGGTGTCGATTTCTCAAACCAAAAGGTTGTGGGTTCACGCTCTGGCATGTTGAAAAGTTTTCTCAAGTTTTTTTTAGTTAAAGTTAAACCCTGGTGGATCGACACCTGCCTCAATGGAGATGAACAATGAAAAATAGATCCCATGTGCAGAGCATAACATTCTGTGGACATTGAAGATCCCTTGGCGGTTTACAGGGCAGTCTGGGTAAAAAAGCAAAAAATTCTATCCAAACTCTGGAGATCACCTTAGGTGTTGGTGTGGTGAGTAAAATCAAAACCAGGTAAAAATTCCATGTTGATTTCACTCAGCTCCACGCCAATCCCACAAAAAACGATTTTTTTTTTTACTGTTGTATTAAAATGTCTGTGCACTTAAAAATGAAATCCACAAATCCAAATGAGTACAGTACATGTCACCACACACTCACTACAGAACAACAATGGCTGTTTTATTTCGAGTTGAAATGGAATCGGAACAGAAAAGGGAAGTCATAATATGACTGATTTAGTGGAATTCAATTGTTTTTAATGATTTTCTCCCTTTGCTGGGGAATCTTCAAAAAGCATGCTTGAAATGAAGTTGAAAAGCCCGGTTGAAGCTCAAGTGATACAAATCATACAAAAAGGTTAGCAAGTGGAAGTTGAATGGCTTGATTTGATTTGATTTATCGACATCCACAACTAAGGTGATCTCGGGGTTTTTGGTAGGATTTTTAAATTCTTGAACTGCCTTGTAAAACAGCCATGGGATCTTTGATTTGCACAGACTGTTAATGTTATGATCTGCACACGGTACCTCCTTTTTATAGCCCGCTCCAGTGGGACTAAAGTCGATCAGGGGGGGGTGTTAGATTTTACTCACAGAAACGAGAATATTGTTCAACTGTCCACACAGGGCTTGAACCAACGACCAAGGTCGGCACCTTGCCTCTGGACTACCGAGGTCCCCGAAGCTGAATGGAAACATACTAAATGTTGTATTAGATATAAAGACAATTATTGTATAAGTTATTATAAGGTGAGACCATTACTATTTAGTTCATTCATTAGTATTATAGTAAATGAGTTAGGATAATTCGTGTAAGACATCCGACAATTAGTATAAATATGACCTAAGACAAATAGTGCATGAGACGATTTAGTAGTATAATATTAATAATAATAATAATAATATATATGAGAAGGATACTGAATATGGAATAATATTAAAGTTTAAAAGCCCCATAGGAAGGACAAAGACAAGGAATACACAGAAACAGTCGGCACCTATCCCCCTCGCCAAGAAAGAGAGAGCGCGTTACGAACAAAGCTAACTACGCTCCTAAATTTTTAGTAAAATATAATATGAGATTAGGCATGAGGCCATGAGACGAGGCATTTCACTGAATAGTTTAAGCTAGCTTGGTAGCGCTAGCTTCATATAACTGGCTTATCCTGTCTATTTCTCTGTCTGTCTCTATTTCTCTGTCTCTCTCTGTTTGCCTGTTATTCTCTCTCTCTCTCTCTCTCTCTCTCTCTCTCTCTCTCTCTCTCTCTCTCTCTCTCTGTCTCCGTCTGTCTCCGTTTGTTTGTATAAGTCTGTCCTCTGTCTCTCCGTTTGTTTGTATAAGTGTGTGTGTCTATCTCATTCTTGGGTGCTCTATCTCTCATTCTGTCTCTGTCTCTCTCTCTCCATCTCTTCACTCTCTGTCTCTCTTTCGCTCTGGAAAATGTTGTTGCTCATTTAACAATAACTTGTCCCTCTTTGTCTGTCTATCTCTCTCTCTCTCCATCTCTCTCTCTGTCTCTGTCTTTCTTGCTCTCTCCATCTCTCTCCGTCTCTCTCTCTCTTTGTGTCTCTTTGTTTCTCTCGGCCCGTCTGTCTGTATGTCTCCTGGTAAGTCCTACTTGGTGCTTTGATAATAAAAAAAGGACTGCTTTGTGTCTCTTTTAAATTCAGTTGTCTAGATTTTACCCCCCGCTACACTACGTGACACTTGTGGTCGAGCAGACACCACGACGTCAGATGAGATAGACCGCCATTGACAAGACTCTCTCATGTAGTCTGGGTAAATTTCACGTCATCACCTGATTTTCAATCCGGACTCCTCAGTCCCATCGGAGACGGACGATAAAAAGGAGGTCCCGTGGTGCAGCATCATCTCTCTGTGCACGTTAAACATCCCATGACTGTTTACAGGGTGGTCCAGGCAATCTAAAAACCCTACAAAAACCCCGGAGATCACCTCAGTTGTGGATGTTGGTAAATCAAAATCAATTCAAATCCAAGTCACTGAGCATGAGACTGAACCCCCATGGGTTCTAAAGATTATGGTGGTAGTGTCAGAGACAGGTAACCATGGATCCTGTCGATGTTGACGCACAATGAACCAACCTTAGACGCCTGTGGTTATTGTAGGTCGTCCCCAAGTCTTTGATCTCTGGTGGTGTTTGAGACAGGTAACCATGGATGAAAAGGCAATACACGTATAAAGTGTACATGTGTACTCTCACTCATGGCCGTTGGCACTCGCTGAGAACTCTGGCCAGCTTGATGACGTCCCATCGCACGGTCTCGGTTTTCTGTCGAAAGTCTTGCATACATGTTACTTTTTGTGTGTGCCTGTCACTATGTTAACAATTATCTGCCAACTGTCATGTTATTATGTAGTCTAATAGTTGCAGGTATATTTTGCTCAATAAATGCAATACCTGACTAAGCTGTGAACAATTGAAAAAACTCAATACTTCTACTGTTTGGACAAAATAAGATTCTCTCCTTAAACTCGTTTGCCTACTAGAC
>JAXRKP010001520.1:0-2500 GCA_037039925.1 Doris montereyensis | reverse complement strand
CCATAATTTATTAAGCCTATACACAAGGACATCAGAACACAATGTAAAGTAGGCCATACTATAAAATAAAATGTCTTCCCTTTTGTTGTCAGATTAGGAAACAGTTTCATCCACTCATACCAATTACGCTTCGCCAGACGCCCTTTTGTTGTTCAATATCGACCCATCTAGGATTCCTTCCCTCTTCCCCATCATTTACCTTTTCAATTTCAATATTCCATAATTTCTTCTCATCGCTTACTATTTTCCTGTATAAAATCAGTTGTAGGCACTTTTGCATAAGCTTCCCAAGCCAATTTGGTGACACTCGATCACATTTCTTCCTTCTGAGTGGCGCAGCGAAGAGAAAAAGGGACTGAACTTTCCTCCTTTTCCCAGTCAAGTCTATAAAGTTGTCTGCTCTTTCATCCGGGTTCGTCTTGAGTAGTAAATAAGTGGTGATTGTCGATGCCAGAGATTTTACGAGAGACGCTCTGTTTATGTATCTTTAAGGAAAAACACTCTACATCTTTGGATATCAATTTACAAGCAACACTCATATGCCCAAAATGGCGCCTTGTTCACATTGGCTCCAAAGCTTTCCCGCATCTGAAATGGGGCAGACGGTTTGCTGGCGATGCTGGTAGGTCCTATTTCTTTCCTTTTCTTTCCTTCTTTCACTTATCTTTCATCTTGTTGTTTCTTCTTAATTCACACTGAGATCATAGCAATAGTGGACAGGGTAAATTTCAACGAAACAAAATCTGAAATGGAAGTGAGAGTTTGATAAGGGCTGCACACGAAGTGGTGTTGCGTAGTTAGAACCAAAGTGATATTTTTGACGACGTAACACAAACTCGGTGAATAATCTGCATGTCCACAAATAAATCTAATTCTGAACTTGCATCCTTGCGGTTTTGTGAAGCGAGTTGTGTCACACACACAAACACACACACGTACATACACAACAACAACACAGAGAGAGAGAGAGAGAGAGAGAGAGAGAGAGAGAGAGAGAGAGAGAGAGAGAGAGAGAGAGAGAGAGAGAGAGAGAGAGAGAGAGAGAGAGAGAGAGAGAGAGAGAGAGAGAGAGAGAGAGAGAGAGAGAGAGAGAGAGAGAGAGCGAGAGAGAGAGAGAGAGAGAGAGAGAGAGAGAGAGAGAGAGAGAGAGAGAGAGAGAGAGAGAGAGAGAGAGAGAGAGAGAGAGAGAGAGAGAGAGAGAGAGAGAGACAGACAGAGACAGAGACAGAGACAGAGACAGAGACAGAGACAGAGACAGAGAGAGACAGAGAGAGACAGAAAGAGAGAAAGAGAGAAAGAGAGAAAGAGAGAAAGTGAGATTCAATGCAACTGTCCCACCCACTGAAGAAATAAAACACAACACAGGAATACCAAAAGAAACACACACAAATTTGTTTTTTAAAAATAAAAAAAAAAAAAACAACTCACCCTCCTCATAAAACGAAAGAAAAACCAAACCTGATAACAAAAAAGGAAACAATTAACTTCAAAGAAGAAAAAAAAGTAAAAAGAAACAACTACAACAGCTAAACGAAGAAAACTCCAAAGCAAACAAACAAAGAAACCTAACATAGAAAAGCAAAACAAAATTGCAACCTCGATAAACTTCGCTGCTATAGTGTACATGGTACATGGCTATTGGTTACCAAGAATCCTTATCGTAATTTCCATCTGCTCAGAAAGACATAACCACACCGGAACCCAGTCAACACCAAGGAAGCCCATAAAGAATCGTTGGTAATTGGCATAATCGATACCGTGTTATATTTCACATCGCATGATTCCAAATTCAGTTGGCCTTGAGAGCGGAAGAGATTAACATAAAGATGAAAAGAAAATGATTAAAGAAACAAACCCAAACCAGCAAGCAAACTCCAAAAATATTCACCCCCCCCCCCCCGGCCAAAATCAACAAACAAACAGACTTTAAATCGTAGCAACAACAAACTAAACCGGAAGCAGAACAATAAATACAACCTTAAAACGAAACAAAAATGTTACCCCAAAACAAAACTGACAAACCTTTACTATTATTGATAATGTACTATCGATTCGAGGCCCAGTTAGCTCAGTCGACAGAGCGTCCGTCTACCACATAGGAGGCCTGGGTTCAATTCCCAGTCCAGCCACATTTGGTTTGGCCCTCAAGAGACCGAGCAACGGAATAGGTACCGTAGCTAGGTCTAGTCAGACTCGGCAAAAGTGAAGGCGGCGTGGAAAGCAATGGCAAACTACCACACTATGCCGTATGCCTTGAAAAATCATGACTCTACTACTGATTGCCCTACGTTCAAATCTGAGTATGGGACTGGTAAAACCTTTAAAAAGGAATAATCTATTTTTTTCAATGTGAACAGTTACAAGTGAAATCACCATGTCGCTTTGAAGCAAATAAAGATAACCATGAAAATGGATTTATAATTCGTATTCCTGAACAAATGCAGACACACCGAATGTACATTATAATTCCCCCGCCTCCCCCCAAATCATCAGTATTCAA
>JAXRKP010000152.1:472500-479550 GCA_037039925.1 Doris montereyensis | reverse complement strand
CACGCAAACACACATCAACACAAGCACACACACACACACACACACACACACACACACACACACACACACACATACATACATTCACAATCAATCGATCCAAAACTTTAAAACTTTTCTTTGAAGAAATAAAAAAATCTAGCAAAATTATTACATTGTCCTGCTGATGAAACCCAAAAGCGTTATTTTTACTGTAAAGAAAACTTCGGTTGAGCTGGGTGAGTTGAGGGGAGAGGGGTGGGGGGGGGTTGCCGAGATGAAGAATACCAGAGTGTTTCATTATTTATTGATCCCCTCCATCGAGGAGGAAGATTAAAATGGGTCATTATGAAGGAAGCGAGGTTTGTTCTGATAAGCCCTTCTCATGACTGGGTGTTTGTTAGTCGGTGAGTCAGCGGCTTGTGTGAGCTTTTTAGTGCCTGAGTTTTCCACTCCACGACGGCAGTTTTCAATGGAAACCCCGGTTCAGCGATCACGTGCGGAACTACAAGGCGGTTGAATTGATTTCACTTCAGTGGAAAAATCGAAATCAAGTCAACGTAATACAAGTTGTAGTCGTCGTTTGCCTTTCGGTTAGTTAGCGCGGAATCACGTTGACATCGTTATGGGTCATTTAGTGCAAAGGGATGTTGGTCGCTCTGAATATTTTAGCTTATTGTGCTACTTTGGCAAAGGGGGCGAGGGGTTCGAATCTGGTCGTGGATAGATAGAATAATTTTACCGGAACTCTTTGCTGATAAAATTAAACGTTCTTTTTCTTAGTTAGGTCGTATCTAGAATACGTGCCTTGTTGTAACGTAGTTGGACGTAAGTAACAATAACACACAAGTCACACAAGCATCTATTTAAGAGGGTTTCGTGGTCAAAGAGTGCATGTCAAAGATCCTTGAATTCAGTCGTTGCTAGGTCCTAAGATCCCTTTTATATAGTGGACAAATAATAAATGAATAAACAAATCAATGGCATTTGATTGATGGGAGTGAATTGAAAGAAAGAGAAATTGATTTATTAACACACACATACACACACACGCACACACATACACACATATGCACTTACATTGTAAGGACTCGCAACAAAGTCATTCTACGATCTACAATTCGCTGGTGGTGTCAACAACCAAGAATAGACAGTCGTATTTGGGACCATTAGGAAGGCGGGCTAGTAGATTTGCCAAATCAAGAAATACAAAATTTTGAGAAAGGGCAAAAACATGCGGCCTGCTTTGTGATTTATGATTATACATATTGTACTAAAGGAAACACCCAAATCAACATGCATTAGTTGCCATGAATACACTCAGAAGACGAAGAAGAAGAAGAAGAAGAAGAAGAAGAAGAAGAAGAAGAAGAAGAAGAAGAAGAAGAAGAAGAAGAAGAAGAAGAAGAAGAAGAAGAAGAAGAAGAAGAAGAAGAAGAAGAAGAAGAAGAAGAAGAAGAAGAAGAAGAAGAAGAAGAAGAAGAAGAAGAAGAAGAAGAAGAAGAAGAAGAAGAAGAAGAAGAAGAAGAAGAAGAAGAAGAAGAAGAAGAAGAAGAAGAAGAAGAAAAAGAAGAAGACGATGAAGAAGAAAAATGAAGAAGAAGAAGAAGAAGAAGAAGAAGAAGAAGAAGAAGAAGAAGAAGAAGAAGAAGAAGAAGAAGAAGAAGAAGAAGAGAAGAAGAAAAGAAGAAGAAGAAGAAGAAGAAGAAGAAGAAGAAATGAGAGAGAGAGAGAGAGAGAGAGAGAGAGAGAGAGAGAGAGAGAGAGAGAGAGAGAGAGAAAGGGAGAGAAAGAGAGAGAACAGAAAGACAGACAGAGACACAGAGAGAAAGAGAGAGAGAGAGAGAGAGAGAGAGAGAGAGAGAGAGAGAGAGAGAGAGAGAGAGAGAGAGAGAGAGAGAGAGAGAGTGAAGAAAGAGAGAGAGAGGAGAAAGAAAGAGAAAGAGAGAGAGAGAGAGAGAGAGAGAGAGAGAGAGAGAGAGAGAGAGAGAGAGAGAGAGAGAGAGAGAGAGAGAGGGAGAGAGAGAGGGAGAGAGAAGAGAAGAGAAGCTCACTTTAAAGTAGGCTGGTTTGTATTGCAAGCTAAAATCTGGTTAAGGGAAATAATTCAACATTTGCCACCTGAACTGCTCATCCTGATCAAGGTAAAAAGTACGTAAGGTGCGTGGAGAAGGGAGAGGGGGTGGTGTTATAATGGGTGGTAAGCATAATATGAAATCCGGAGCTAATGCACTCATTGAATTAGTAAAAAAATATTTTACAGTTTACCCAATTCAAATAGACATTATTATGTCGTTCATGATTGAGGAAAATCACAAATACGACTGCACAGCACACAATGTCCACGCCCGGTTGCCA
Source organism: Doris montereyensis (assembly GCA_037039925.1). NCBI lineage: Eukaryota > Metazoa > Mollusca > Gastropoda > Nudibranchia > Dorididae > Doris > Doris montereyensis. Next base: position 477,216 of record JAXRKP010000152.1, on the reverse strand, counting down.
CAGTGCAGCAGCACAAAAGAACATTGATTGGTTAATATTTAGCTATATCTTTCTTTAGCGCTAATATATAATTGAATAAGAACTCCTTTTTTTTGGGGTGTGGGGTCATAATACAACTGTTCTTGTTGTTTTTCAAGTGGGGGCTCGGTAGTCGGAGGCAAGGTGTTGGCCTGTCAAACAAAAAGGTAGTGGGTTCGAGCCCGGACAGCGGTTGACAAATATTCTTGAGTTTACTTCACGTAAAATCTCCTTCCCCGACCCCCTTAGTCCAGGTAGGTGGATCGATACCTAGTCCCATCGGAGACGGACGATAAAAAGGAGGTTGTACATGTTAAATATCCTTTGGCTGTTTACAAGGCAGTCCGAGCAAAGTTTTAAAGTAAAATTCGACCAAAAACTCGCAGATCATCTTATAAACTAGGATACGCTCCGGCTCTATGTACCATAATGACCTTGAAGGAACTATACTTGCTTACATAGCTCATGTATGCAAGAGATCATATGACACTCAGTCTCCAATATAATATGAAAAGATATATAATCTCTACACTAGCGGAGCAAATTAGCGAATGGCGCATCACGCCAACGATGCGCAGTGGGCAATCATAGTCAAAGAATGACAACTCTTGATTTGATTTGTAACAAATAGGTGGAAACATTTTAATTGGGTTATGTCCCCTTAATATACCGTTTTTATCACAAAGTGTGAACAATTGTGGAGAAAAATATTGAAATTCATACTTTGTTATATATATATATCGATGCTCCATCCCTTTATAATCATACAAAGTTATGTTTTGGTTGAATGCAGGTAGGTCTGGGGAAAAATGTCTTCACCGCCACGAAAAGAGATTACTTAATTATTCTTTTATCACGGATACAGACCAATTGTTTAGATTTAAAATCTCAGAAAGTTTCAGAGCTATGAAAAATGTGCATGCTTATAGATGAAAACTGGGCATTGTAAATCAGCTAGGTTTTGAACCTTAGAAACTCGGACAATTTGTTGGGAGGGGAAGAATATCTATAAAAGGGACGTTTGTAAAATTGACTACAAAAAAAAATCATAGCACAATTTTAAATATTGATAATTTCATAAATAAAAAGAAGGATTATTATTATTGTTATTATAATTATTATTATTATTATTATTATTATTATTATTATTATTATTATTATTATTATTATTATTATTATTATTATTATTATTATTATTATTATTATTATTATTAATAATATTATTATTGTTATTATTATTATTATTAATTATTATTATTATTATTATTATTATTATTATTATTATTATTATTATTATTATTATTATTATTATTGTTATTATTGTTATTATTATTATTATTAATATTATTATTCGGAGTGCTGAAACCTTCTATGGTAGATTACAAATCTGCATTGTACAATCATATAAGGATAATCACACACATGAACACTGTTGTACAGGCCTATAGCGAATGTAGCACATAGGTAAAAAGGTAAAGAAAAGAAAGTCGGATTGACTCACTTCAATGGTTAAAGATGAAATTAGTCTGACAAAGAAGGAGTCTAACAGAGTGCTGGCATCTACGACTTTCGTGAAGCAGACTATTCCACAGATGAACAATTGAAGAAAAGAAAAGAGTTGATGATATGCACATCGATCCTAGATTTGGGACAATTATTTTGTTTGCTGTGCCCTCTGATGTTTCTTGTTGTACATGTGATGGAGTCCGGCATATAGACGTCTATCGTGTTGCTTATGTGATGGAGTCCGGCATATAGACGTCTATCGTGGCAAAGAGACGTTGCTTATGTGATGGAGTCTGGCAAAGAGACGATCGTGTTGCTTATGTGATGGAGTCTGGCAAAGAGACGTCTATCGTGTTCTATCGTGTTACTTATGTGATGGAGTCTGGCAAAGAGACGTCTATCGTGTTGTTTATGTGATGGAGTCCGGCAAGGAGACGTCTATCGTGTTGCTTATGTGATGGAGTCTGGCAAGGAGACGTCTATCGTGTTTTATGATGGAGTCTTATCGTGTGATGGAGTCTGGCAAAGAGACGTCTATCGTGTTACTTATGTGATGGAGTCCGGCAAAGAGACGTCTATCGTGTTGCTTATGTGATGGAGTCTGGCAAGGAGACGTCTATCGTGTTGCTTATGTGATGGAGTCTGGCAAAGAGACGTCTATCGTGTTGCTTATGTGATGGAGTCTGGCAAAGAGATGTCTATTGTGTTACTTATGTGATGGAGTCTGGCAAAGAGACGTCTATCGTGTTACTTATGTGATGGAGTCTGGCAAAGAGACGTCTATCGTGTTGCTTATGTGATGGAGTCTGGCAAGGAGACGTCTATCGTGTTGCTTATGTGATGGAGTCCAGCAAAGAGAGACGTCTGGCAAGGAGACGTCTATCGTGTTGCTCATCGTGATGGAGTCCAGCAAAGGAGACGTCTATCGTGTTGCTTATGATGGAGTCCAGCAAGAGAGACGTCTATCGTGTTGCTTATGGATGATCAAAGAGACGTCTATTGTTGTCATCCAAAGAGATGTCAATCCTGTTACTTATTGATGGAGTCCGGCAAAGAGATGTCTATCCAGTGATGGAGTCTGGCGGTAAAGAGACGTCTATCGTGTTGTTATGTGATGGAGTCTGGCAAAGAATGGAGTACGTCTATCGTGTTGCTTATGTGATGGAGTCTGGCAAAGAGAATCGTTAAATATCTGGCAAGAGACGTCTATCGTGTTACTTATGTGAGAAGGAGTCCATACACTGGAAGAGACGTCTATCGTGTTAATGTGATGGAGTACGGCAAGAAAGAAAGACAAGGAAGTGTTGTTTATGTGATGGAGTCTGGCAAAGAGATGTCTATTGTGTTACTTATGTGATGGAGTCCGGCAAGGAGACGTCTATCGTGTTACTTATGTGATGGAGTCTGGCAAAGACGTCTATCGTGTTACAATGGAGCTCCTCTATCAGTTGCTTATGTGATGGAGTCTGGCAAGGAGACGTCTATCGTGTTACTTATGTGATGGAGTCTGGCAAAGAGACGTCTATCGTGTTGCTTATGTGATGGAGTCCGGCAAACAAGGATGTGACGTCATGTCTATTTCTTATTAATGATGGAGTCTGGCAAGGAGACGTCATCGTGTTGCTTATGTGATGGAAAGAGACGTCTATCGTCCGGCAACATCGTGTTGCTGATGGAGAAACATCGTGTTGCGTATGTGATGGAGTCTGGCAGAGATGTCTATTGTGTTACTTATGTGATGGAGTCACGTCTATCGTGTACACGTACAACAGGAGACGTCTATCGTGTTACTTATGTGATGGAGTCTGGCAAAAGAGACGTCTATCGTGTTACTTATGTGATGGAGTCTGGCAAAGAGACATCGTGTTGCTCATGTGATGGAGTCCAGCAAGGAGACGTCTATCGTGTTGCTTACGTGATGGAGTCCAGCAAGGAGACATCGTGTTGCTTATGATAAACATGGAGTCATCCTGTTTCTTTTTCTTCTTATAGACGTACGTGACTGATTTGTGAACACACAAATACACGTACACACACGTTAAATACGCCTCATGTGATGGAGTCACACTGGAAGGTACAATGGGAGCTGATACACGTACAAAAAGAAATTCACATACAACCTGTACATGAACATGGACACACAGAACGACATATCGTGTTGCTTATCACACACACGTACACACATACACGTGTACACACACGTACACACATGTACACACGTACACAGACGTACACACACGTACACACACACGTACACACATGGAGTACACACATACATGTACACACACACACGTACACACATGGACGTACACACATACACGTACACACATACATGTCACACACGTACACACATACACGTACACACACGTACACACACACACGTACACACACATACACGTACACACACACACGTACACACACACGTACACACACACACGTACACACACGTACACACATACACGTACACACACGTACACACATACACGTACACACACGTGACACACACACGTACACACACGTACACACATACACGTACACACATACACGTACACACACACACGTACACACACACACGTACACACATACACACATCGTACACACATACACGTACACACACACACACGTACACACACACACAAACACACGTACACACACACGTACACACATACACGTACACATATCGTGTTGCATACACATGGAGTCACACACACAGTGCTATCGTGTCACTTATGGATGGAGTCCTGGCAGAGTCGCACAATGACGCCTGACAGGACAGTGATGACCGTCTAGTTGACCGTTGCTCTCTGGCACACAGTCACTTATTACATGTACAGGATTAACATGCAGTGTCTAGAAGTATGCCAATGCCATGTACGTTATCGAATGGAGAGTGGGCGGCAAATTTGGGCCAATGTGATTCATTCACAATGTCGTATTTATACGTGTTGGGTTTGTGATGGAGTCTGGCAAAGTTCTGAGTTGTTGTTGTTTGTGATGGAGTCCGTGGGGGCGGTCTATTGTTTTTATTGATGGAGTCTTTTTTCGTTTATTTGTTTGGAGTCTGATATTATTGTTGGAGTCGTCGTCGTCGTCGTCGTCGTGGTTACTTATTGATGGAGTTTTATTCCGTCTATCGTGTTACTTGTTGTTCTGGCAAGGAGACGTCTATCGTGTTGCACTTGATGGAGTCCA
>JAXRKP010000152.1:395000-467500 GCA_037039925.1 Doris montereyensis | reverse complement strand
AATTTAGACAAAATTCAACGAAACAAATAAATCTCCAACTTCAAGGAGAAGATGCCTCATTAATTAATTCGAGCGGGAGATTTCAGCGTTCATCGACACATTTTTAACCTTTTCAAAACAACATTCTGCAACGACAGTTTAGCCTATTCCTACCGTAACCGCATCCAAACCGAATATTTCAAATGAAGAGTTGCAAAACTTCAGTGACCACTTGCTTCAACTAAAATTGGACATGGAAAAAACAGTTCCAGTATATTTTAACATTAAATTTTCCCGTTTGGATGGTTAATGAGCTCTTGGAGTTGAGCCATGGCCAAGGAGCTCTTTGAGTTGAGCCATGGCCAAGAAGCTCTTTGAGTTGAGCCATGGCCAAGGAGCTCTTTGAGTTGAGCCATGGCCAAGGAGCTCTTGAGTTGAGCCATGGCCAAGGAGTTCTTTGGGTTGAGCTATGGCCAAGGAGTTCTTTGAGTTGAGCCATGGCCAAGGAGCTCTTTGAGATGAGCCATGGCCAAGGAGTTCTTGAAGTTTAACCAAGGCCAAGGAGTTCTTGAAGTTTAACCATGGCCAAGGAGCTCTTGGAGTTAAGCCATGGCCAAGGAGTTCTTGGAGTTGAGCCATGGCCAAGGAGCTCTTGGAGTTGAGCCATGGCCAAGGAGTTCTTGGAGTTGAGCCATGGCCAAGGAGCTCTTGGAGTTGAGCCATGGTCAAAAGTTTGACAACGGTGGGTACCTGGGTTTGAGGAGAAAAAAAAAACAAATGACAGCTCTTATCCAATATCATGGAACAGGATTTCAAAGTTTACCCCCCCCCTTTCCGACATCGTTCTTTGTTGAATTTGACTTCACGTGCTGTCAACAATATCCTTAGCAAACAGAGAAACTGCTTAGATTGTTCTTCTCAAAGATTGATCCTGACATTCAAACGCTGATCTCCCAACATCAAGCAGAAATTTCTCTTTAAACAGTTTAATAAATGTTTGCATACACACCTAACAGATTTCCATCTATTCATTACCGCATGTTATGGATACCTCAGCATTGATATCCTGATTACATTTGGGAAATAAATTTAAATACAGAAAATAAGAAACAAAAAAATAAACTGATCTGAGCACACGCGTTTAAAAGAAAACAACATTAGTTCATGGTAAACCGAATAGAGTTGAGTTAGTGAGCGGTAAGGAATAGTTGAATCCACAAAAGTACCAAAAGTGGGCGGTAGTCAAAAATAATAATAGTTGACGACGGCTCATGTAGACAAATACATAAGAAATGGGGATTCAGACTGAGTCCCTAAGAATTACTAATGTAAGGCTATATGGGATGAAGAAAAACTGATTGCATAACTTAATTCTTAAAATCAAGATCAAATTGTCTTGTGAACAAAGTAAAGCTAACTGACAAAGGTCAAGACTCCAAATGAAACTGGTCCAGTGAGGGAGATAAGACTAAGACACCAGAGGAAGCATAATATTTGAAACAGTCGGTGTTTCATTCCATTATTGATAGTGTGACTAGTGGTCTCACTGTACAATTTCAGTCCTGCGAAAACAATTTGCAGAAAGTTTAAATTTCTATGGACATATACTTCTATGGCCAGTGATGATATGTAATTAGAGTCATCTCGTCTTGAAGAAGAATACTCATCTGAAGTTACAAAATAATTTATCACATAATTCAGGTCGTTTAAAAAAGTGCATGAAGCCAACTGTGGGAGAGATCAACTAAGGTCACTTGGTTTATTAAGCAATTTTTCTTTTTCTTTTTTTTTTATCAGTTCTCATTCTACCATTCGGTGTACGGGTTCAGATGCCCGAGATGATCTTTCTCCAGGATGCCATGTCCTGGTATTTTCTGTTTCCTTCCCAAAAAGTTAAATTTCTATGCTTCAATGCCTCTTTTATATCTTCTTCCCACTTTCTCCGATGTCTGTCTTTTTGGTCTTTTACCTTGGGCTTTAGCACTGTATACTGATTTAGCTATTATATTGTCATTCATTCTGTTTACATGACCAAACCATCTCAATAATTGATTTGTTTCTATCTTAGTTTTTATGCCATCTGCTTTGGTTTGATCTCCTATTGTTGTGTTTCTGATTTTTTCTCTTTTGTTTTCCCTACTACACTTCTTAGATATTTCATTTCAGCTGCCTGTATTCTACTGTATTCTCTACTGCCTAAGAAGTCCAGGTTTCGCTGCCATAGAGGAGAGTAGCACAATAAACTGTATTTGTACTGCCATTTTGGTTTTTGTTGACAATTCTTGCTTACCTACAAATACCTTTCCCTAGATGATTATATATTGCACTTGCCTTTTGGATTCTCTAGTTGATTTCGTCTCTTAGTTTTCCATCTGAGTTAATCATTACTCCTAGGTAATTGTAGTACTGAACTTGTTCTAAATTCTCCCTGCCCAATTTAAGAGTTTGTGTTTTTAGTTTCCTAGTTACTAGCATTGTTTTGGTTTTCTTTGCATTTACTCTCATTCCTCTTTTATTTAGTTCATTGTGCATAATGGTCACTTTCTGATTTTCAACAAAAAACAGAACTAAATCATCGGCAAATGAAAGCATTGATACATTTATTGGTTTGAGCTTCCACATACCTACATTCATTTTCTTCATTTTTGAGGATGCCTTTGCGACTGAACCCATAAATGTGATAAACAAAAGAGGACTTACGACACAATCCTGTCTTACTCCTATATCAACATCAAATTCTGTAGATATGTTTCCAGCTACTCACTGCACGTTGGTTTATTGTAAAAACGTTTAATGGCTTCTATTAAATGTTGCTCTACATTGTGTTCTTTAAGGAATGCCATAGTTCGTCCCTCCTCACAGTGTCAAATGCCTTTTCTAAGTCAATAAAACACAGGTGCATGTCAATGTTTCTCTCAAGGAATTTTTCTATTATTTGTCTAATTGTAAATACGTGATCTTGTGCACTTCTTCCTGGTCTAAATCCGCTCTGATGCTCTTCAATCTGATCCTCTACTCTTTTCCTTAATCTCATTTCCAGTATCCTGGCATATACCTTTCCTGGAACGCTAAGTTCTATAGTTTGAGCATTCCATAGTTGATCCTTTCTTATGTATTGGTACTATCGTTCTCTTTTTCCAGTCGTCTGGCACCTGTTTGGACTTCCATGCTTGTTGGCATATTGCATGTAGTAGTTTGTCTGCCTCTCTCTCTCTCTCTCTTGGTTTTTAATCATTTCTGGATAAACTTGATCTGCTTCTGGGGCTTTTCCTAATTTCACTTTTCTTATAGCTATTTGGATTTCTTCCATTGATATATCTACATCTTCTGGATTACTTGTTACTCTTAGTAATTGATCTTTACTCCTTTGTTTCATACGTTCTGGGGGATTATGTAATTGGTGAAAATGCTTTCTCCATGTTTCCCTGATGTCGCTGTCTTCTTTCATTATTTCTCCTTTTGGTACTCTTAATTTTTCGTATTGGGCATGCTTGGTCTTCTCTCATGCTCTTCATTGCCCCCCCCCAGAACAACTTTTTGATTTCCTTGATAGCTTTCTTGAAGTCTTTGTCCAAACTCTTCCATTGTTCCTGTTTTGCTTTCCTAACTTCCTCTTTGGCGATAGTTCTTTATTCACTTAATCTGTCATATCCTCTGTTCTCTTTGTTTGCAAGTATTTCTTCCAGACATCCTTCTTTTTTTTCTTAGTCTTGACGTTCTCATTCCACCATGCTGTTCTTTTCCTATCTCCTTTAATTTGTTTCCTACAGTATCAAGGGGATTTGTGCGGCTTGAGCCCACCCCGTATTTTACTATATAACCAGTATTAAAAAAGGGGGTCCTAAATTTTTAATATTATTAATGGGTCAATAGTTAATGGAACTAGAGAAGTTGTTATTTATTCATTTTTCCCTACAGTATCACCTGGTTATAAACTTATTCAAAAACCAATAAATCCAATTTATCTTTATATATATTTTTTAATGCTGCATTAAAAAATATAAGAGATTTCCATGTTAAAATAACTGATAAAAATAACAATCCACTTGATTTTAGAGAAGAAGAAATTACTATTAGATTTCATCTACGACAAAAATAAAACCTAAAAATGACAAAAAATAAATTTGATTTTACTGGTTTATATAATGATGAGACTTATGAAGAAAAAAGTATTTCAGTGACGAAAGATGATATGGGGGAAAAGCTATTAGAAAAAACAACAAAAAATAATGAATTTGAAAATAGAATTATTGATAAACTAGAACAAAATCAAAAGGAAATCAAAAGAAAAATAATAAATGTTTTAAGAGATAATAACAGTATGGAAAAGAATATATTGAATGGTTTAAAAAGAGAGTTATACAGTTATACTTAATGATTTTTTTTTTATTTAACCATTTTAACCAACAATTGAACGTGATAATTGTGAAATTTCATTAATTGAATTTAATGCAAATAAATTGTTTAATATTAATATACTAATAATGTTATTGAATATTCTTATGATGACATTGAATGGAAAATAATTAGAATTGATGAAGTTGTTATGATTTAATATCTCTTAAATAGAGTGATTGATGAATATGAACCAACAAGATTAAGAGATGCTACTATTGGACCAATAGATCAGGTAAAGTTTCCATTAGTAAGGAATCAGTTATGGAAAGGTTTGCAATAGACAATTTTTCAATCAAGAAATAATAAAACTACATTAAAATTAGAAAAAGATATAAAAGTTAGATTTTCACATCAAAACAATATTGGAAATATCTTAGGTTTTGAAGCTAAAGTATATTTATATTGATAATACAAGTGAAAACGAAGTAGACTTATCATTTAATAATCCATTAAATATTCATATTAACTGTATTGAAAATAATTATTTTAATGATGAGAAATCAAAATATTATATTCTTTTTTTCATCAAGGTTGTAAAGTAAATGAAAACCTAACGCTTTGATTTATCATCCAATTAAAGATAAATTTTAAAACTTTAAAGTGGAGATAAAAGACAAAGATGGAAATGATATAAATCTTTAAAAATATTATCTTAAAATTCATATTAGAAAATGAGTGAAACAAAATATACAGAAGCACATCTAAATATAACTAATAATCAGAAAGAGAAAATTCAATTTGCTATGAAAAATAAAGAATCTGTTACTATTATAGTTGATTCTGGTGATAAAATAGTTTTAACACGAGGTCAAATAAATAAAATTATTAAAGCACTTGATAACCAAAAGTCTGTTAATATTAAACTGCCAAAAGCACTATTAGAATATAATAGAAATAGAGTAGAAGGGAGATTTATTGGTGCTTTGATGAAATTCTTAATTCCAGCAGCAAAAACAAGATTGCCTGCAGCGGAAAAAGCATTAGGTATTAGTGCTTTGGCTTGGTTAGCATAAACCGCGTTAATAAGATATTAGGAAATGGATTATATTTAAAACGTAATGGAACTATTGTAAAAATAAAAAATCAGGGTGCGGGCTATATCTTAGTCCAAAACAAATTCCAGAACTAGAAACAAAAGGTGATGGCATCTTTTTAAGAAACGCTGTAATGAATGGTATGATGGGAGTGGCATTATAGGTGATTTAGTTAAAGATATTCCTTTTTTAAATATTTTATTTTAATGTATTTATTTTTTCTATAACAAAAATGGATGAAATTGAAGTCGTAAAAGATATATCCTCGCTTATCTAAAGAACCATCTGCCACGCCTATCGATGATAATATTTATGTAGATATAAACACTATAATGCTGCAAGCTATATTTCAAATATTAGATTAGAACATATAAAAGATATCAAGAATGAATTAGAAAGAAATAGTGAAATTAAAAGAAGTTTAAGTAAGAAATATTCGAAAGCAAATAATGTTTTACATTATACAAATTATTTATTAAATGCTGTTTCTATTGCATCCGGAGTTGCAAGTTTTCAACTTTAGCAACAGTAGCTCTAATTCCAGTATCAGTTATTTTAGGTGGTGTGTCTGCCGGTGCAGGTGTATTGAGTATTATAACAAATAAATTAATTAAGAAGTTTAAAATTAAAGAACAAAAGCATCATGATATATATAATCTAAGTCAAAATAAATTAAATACTATTTAATCATTATTATCTAAAGCATTAAATAATAATCATATTTCAAATGAAGAATTTGATTTAATTTTAAAAGAACAAACTCATTATCAATTTTGTAAAGAAGATATTCGAAGGAATAAGAAAAGCTGCATTAGAAGAAGAAAATATCAAACAAAAATGAAAAAATGAATTAAAAGAATCTTTATTAAAACCAATTAATGATATGATGAATAAGCTTAATAAAAAATAATGTAATTAAAATGTCTTTCATAAAAAAAATGTAACTGCTAAGAATCGTGATGAATTAGTTGCTGAATATTTAAAAACAACAAGGGATTTAAAAAATAGATTTATATCAGAAAGAATTGGTGAGAATATAAAAAGGAAGAATTTGTAAAAAAACTGCAACCATTGATTGAAAAACAAGATGAATTAAATAAACTTTTAGCTATCCAAAATAAGATGTTTACAAAAGCATTAGAGAATAGACTTGCAAATTGAATCTGATGAAACATTAGTTTTAGGCGATTTACCTAGAAAATATATAGGAAAAAAGGTAGTGATTTAACATATGGTGTAAAGATAGATAACGGAAAATTCTATATAGGTGAATAAAGAAATTAAAGTTGTTAATAATAATATTATTATTAATGATAAAACATTTACAGGAACAAAAGGATTGTGGAATTTGCTAATGGTAAAAGAACCAGATTATTTTACTTCAATTGATTATGACAAATACAAAGAAATTATGAAAGAAACCAATTGTGGGAAGAAATGGAAAAGTATTTTAGGTAGAGTAACAAAGGACTTATATACACTTGAGGGAATTAATGCAATTATGATTCCTTATGATCCTGATGAATTAATTAAAAGAAGGGATTTATTATTTGTAGAAAAAGAAGCTGGTAATACAGGATTAGAACAAGAATTAAAAGAAATATTTAAAGCATTATATAAGAAGAAAATTATTGATAAGAATCAACTCAAAAATCGTAATGATAAAGCAAATATTTAAAAACTATTAAAAATGTATTATTATGGAAAACGTGAACGGTCTAATGTAATTTGATATTATTATTATAAAGGAGGTGCTACGCATTATGCTGCAAGCTATAAAAGTAAAGGAATTATAGATTCATTAATGTCTGCAGTTACTAACACTGTTGCAAAAGAAGTTGCCACCGATGTTGCTAAAAAAAGTAACAACAAAAGCGTTAGTTGAAGTAGGTAATAGAGGATCACAAAAATGTATTGATAAAATAATTTCATCAAACAAACCATTAGATGCTAGATCTAAACAAATTTTTGCTAAACACGCAGTCCCAATACAGAAATATGTAAAATCATTTTAACTCCCTGAGGAGGATTTATTTATATATATATTTCATCAATTTCAGGTACATTATTCATAATCTCTGCAAACCCTAAATCACATTCTAATAATTCTAAATAATTCATACATAGATTATAAAACTTAATATATTTAATTAATGTTGAATATTTTATTCTATATCTTTCCTCAATAAATATATTCATCAATAGTTTTATCATTAGTACAAAATAATTTTAATAATTCTAAATATTTTCCAAGATGATAATAATATAATTTTTTTTCTTATCTACATATTTTATTTTATTCACAATGTTATCACATAGATCAAGTACTTCTTCAATATCAGGATCTATTATTAATTTCTAGACTAGGACTATCTACTTTTTCAATTTTACTAAATAATCTTATTCTCAATTCTTCAATAGGAATTTTTTGTCTGTTTGGTTTTATTTCTTTTTCATGGATGATATAATTAAAGTTAGAAAGATTAATGCCATAGCTATTAAACTGGTCATAAAATTTAAATATTTTACTTTTAGATATACAATCTTTAAGGATATAACTAATAAAATTATATAATTTATTGTTATCCATTTTTAAAATAAAATAATTTATAATTTAGTTTTTTTTAATTCTTTCTCATAAAAAGAACCAGCAATATCTTTTCCTTTTAAGCCTTTAATTTTGTAAGGTAATTGGATTTGTATATATAATTCTATCTATCTTAAATATTTCTGTAGTCCAATTTTGTTCATATCCTTTCTTAAATGTGTTTTTATATTTTGTTATTCTTACATTATCACCAACTTTATATTTTGATTTCTCACTTTCACATGGTTCTTCTTTAAATACTCGATTAAATATTTCTTTTTCATTTCCTTTTTACTTCCTTCAGTAGGTGTCATTTTAATTGTATTATGAAATGTGTTATTACATTCGTTAATTAATTGTTCTAATACATCATACTATTTAGTAGTATTATAGGCAGCAAAATATTTAAACATTTGTTCTTTAAGAGTTCCGTTAAATATTTCAATAACACAGGATTTACTTTCGTTTTGAACTGTATATAATTCTACATTATTTAATGTAAGCAAGTTTTTCATAATTTTACAGTTCCTTTATCAACCCAAATCTTTCCAGGTTTTCTTTCAGTAAATAAGATTTGAAAGCATTAGCAACTTCTAATCATGTTATTGTTTTTAAAGGTATAGCCTAAGCATATTTTTAAAATATATCTATAACTGTTAACAGATATTTATAGTGTTTATTTTGTTTTGAGTATTTTTGCATATCTATAAGATCAGCAGCCCATATTTGATCAACACCATACACAACCACTTTTCTTTTTTTTTAATTTCTTAATAATGGGTTTATAAAGTTTGTTGGCTAATTCTGTAGTTAGAGGTCGTAATAGTCATTTAGCTTTGGCAAAGCCTGGACCTTGTCCATCGATTCCAAGTCCACTCATATATTTTAATCCAATAGTTCCCTGAGAAAGCTTTTTATTCAACCATTCGTTAATACGTTTTGGTTTTAACATTTTCATATTATCCAACATTGTTTTATCACATATTTTATTCTTATCTTTAAACTTTTTATGTTTATCATAACAGATATCATGATTCATTGCAATTTCATATAATTCATTTCTTGGTTTTGAACCTGGTAAAGGATTATTATTAGAATCAAGTCTTAAATTCAATTTAGTAAAAGGTCCTAGAAAATTATAACCAGGACTATGTATCTCTGGCATTTTATTAATTATTGTATCTGCAACCCCTTTACCAGTAAATTTAGATTTATTTGTCTTACAAACAATACATTTACATTTGCTCATATTTCTATTATTTTTAGTTGTAACTTGATGTTTATCTTTTGTATCTGTTTTTGTCTACATTTAATGCAGTATATCATTTTCATTTTAATATGATTATTTTCTATTATGGTATCTTGTTATTTCCATCATTACTTTCATTCTATTATTATCTATATTTGCAAGTTTATGATTGCAAATATTACAGCAAATAAAACGAGGAGAACCTGATAAATGATCGTGATCTAAACATTTTACACTGTTTCTAGTGCTTCCAAATTCTCTATCACATAGATAACAGTTTGTTGCTTTGTTAAATAAGCTATATATTTCATGATAATCTTCTCATTTAATTCCATTTCTTTTCCACCCTCTTATTACTAGTTTGTTTTTTTTTTACTTTATAATATTCATTGTAATATTCTTTCCTTTTTTCTTTATTATTTTTATCTGTATATTTTTTCATATATTCTTTTCCCCATGGTTTACATATACAACTCTTTCCGTCTTTTTCTAGATTTATCATTATGAAATTTGAATGGTGATTTATATTCCTCACATTTATAGCAATTTTTTGGCGAAGCCTTGACTTTATCCATCGACTCCATTTTATCAACAACAAAAATTCATTAAATAAATGGATAATGTCAAATATATTTCAGTAGAAAATATTCTAGAAAATAAACGTTTATTAAATTATGATATTATACAAGCGGTTGAAGATTTGAAAATTAAAAAATTCAGAGGTGTATATCTAAGAGACCAATTACCATCTAAAGCAAATAAAAGAATGTGGAATAATTAATCTAGCTGACAGCGAAGATTCAAGAGGTAGTCATTGGGTTTGTTATTATAAAAATAATAATAATATTTATTACTATGACAGTTACGGTGTGAAATATTTTGATGAAATAGAAAATTATCTAAGCTCAGAAACAAGTTCCATAAAATATAATATTTATAAAATACAAAGTTTTAATCAAGTTGTATGTAGGCATTTATGTTTATACTTTCTTGCTAAAATATCAAAAGGAATGATACTTGATGATATAATTTTTTTCTTTAATAAAATGAATGTTAATAAATTTGGATTAATGCAAGATACCGAGGATGATGATGAAATGGTTATCCTATTTCATAGTCATAAAGAAAACTTAAATGATTTGGAGAATGTTGATAGATTTAATAAAGATGGAAATAAGAAAGATATTTATGGAATGAGATTAAATAAAGGAGGAGTTTATGAAAGAATGGCAATTACTTTACCAGAAGATAAAAACATTTTTAATGAAGGTAAAGTTAAAAAGATACTCCTTTAAACATTGTTTATTATAAAGATAAATGGAAATTAATTAAAAAATAAACATGATTGGAATATTAATTTTAAAGTTGAGAATAATTCAATTTCACATAAAAGTGAAAATAATATTATTCAAAAACTATTTAATTCTGGTAGTATGATTGGTAATTATATTCCATTAAAAGGCTATGAAGAAACAACGGTATTAGCAAAACAAGGTGGTAAATATTATATTGGAGCAAATAAAAAACATAAAGATCAACCACATAGAACTGTTTTAATATTCAATACTAAACTACCAGCAGATGGAAAATATTAAAAGATTCTGTATTTTTGTATCCGTGGACATATTTCTGGTGAAAAAGAAAAAGCTGAACCAATTCTAGAAGGATTAGATATATCAATTGAAAATTTTGTAAAACAAAAAGATTTTAGTATTAAAATTAAAAAGACTAAGACAGACTATGCAATAAAATCTTTCTCAGATGAAGTAAAACTAGAAGTTACTGGTGATATTAGATTCGATAAAATAATTATTTTTCATGACGTTTATTATATAGATAGAATTGCTTTTACAACAGAAACAATAACTGATGAAGAATTAATGTTTGTTTAAAAATTATTCCTATAAAAATGGATATGTTAAATCTTGGTGAAAAAATTTATTATTGGTGAAAGCATAGAAGCATATGAACTTCATGAATATACTCCTGATGTGGGTGGTTCTTTATTAAGCAAAAATAAGGAAATATGAATTAGAATTAATAATCAGGATACGTTTTTACATATATCAGAGGGTTATTTAGAATTTGAAGGACAACTAGTTAGAGATAAAAATGGTGTTGAAAGTGATTATACAAATGTAGATAAAGTAACATTAGTTAATAACGCGTCGATGTATTTATTCAGTAATATCAAATATAAAGTAAGTGGACAGGAAATTGAAAATTTTAATTATCCTGGGGAAATGACAACTATGATGGGATATTTAAAATATTCTGAAGATTTTGAAAAAAATGAAGGGTTAAATCAATTGGAGTATAGAGAAATATCAAATCATTTTGGTAAGTCCGGATATTTAATATTAGGCATTATTATATTATTGAGAAGCCTGCCAAAAAGGGTAGTTGTAGTTTCTCTGTCCCACTCAAACATATATTTGGATTCTGTCAAACTTATAATAAGGTGATGTATGGTTTTGAAGATGAATTATCTTTGTATAGAAAAGAATCTAGTGAAGATGCGGTGCACGGTGAAATTCAAAAAGAAGGAGAAACTGCAGATGCAACACCAATCACCAGATCTGCAATGACAAAAGGTGGGAAGGTAAAATTAGATAAATTATATTAGTTTGTTCCACATCTTAGCCAAGTCTAGAATATGTAAATAATTTGATGCGAGAAATAAAAATAAAGTTAATCATGATATAGTTTATAAAAAACTACACAGTGAAAATACATCAATTCCTCCAGGATTAACATTTGATTGGAGGTTGTTCACAAGTTCTTCTCCAGAAAAAAACCCAGATTTATTATTATTGGATTTTAATTAAATAAAGAACATGATAATGAATTATTTGATAAATCATTATTTTATCATGCTAACTTGAAAAATATTTTTGTTAATTTAAATTCAAGAAGATATCCTGAAGTTGACTATAATTTAAATTTTGAAAATAATAAATTTAGTAGAATGTTTAAAGAAACAATACATTTTAAAAGAATTGTTTTGGTGACTTCGCTAGTACAAATATTTCTCCACTTGATTATAAAGATTTATATCCATTATGTATTATTGATGTTAGTAAGCAATCTGATAGTACTAAAGGTGGTGTTACTGTAATATACAGTTAAAATGAATTTTGAAAAAAGAACTGAAGCAAATATGGAAGCATATGCTATAATTGTTTCTGATAGAATTGTACAATTCCACAGTGATGGAAGAAAATTAAAAATTCTATAATAATAGTGTCAAATTTTATAGTGATATTGTAAAACATTTAAATTAAATAATGACCTCTCATCCACTATGTATTTTGCTGATGAGAGGTCTATTTAGGGGTATCTGCAAAAATACATACTGGATAAGAGGCCTACTTAAATATATGTGGAAATGGTAAAGAAAATTTTAAAAAATATATTTTTGAAATAAATATATTTGGGCCATGCGGGATATACCAAACATAAAAAAGGGGTACTGAAGTTAATTTATTTATTTTTAAAAAAAGGGTTGGGCCTTGATAATTTATATTTATTTTAAAAGGGTTGGGCCAAACATAAAAAGGGGGTGCTAAAGATGAATTTTAATTTATTTGATTAAAAACTTTAGGACCCCCTTTTTTAATACTAGTTATATAGTAAAATACGGGGTGGGCTCAAGCCGCACAAATCCCCTTACTACTTCCTACCACAGACCTCTTCAGTACAACTGAGGAGTGTTTCTTTATACATCTGCCACTTTTCTTCTATTCTGCTATCATTCAGATCCATCTGTCTTTCTCTGATAAATATTTTTATCCTAGATTGGTATACCTGTTTTACTACTGGTTTATTTAGTTCCTCTATTTTGAGTTTAGTAGCTTTCTTCTCTTTCCTTTTATGTTTATTTTCTTTAGTCAGTAATCTCATTTTGACAATCACTAAGTGATGATCACTAAATAGTTCTGCTCCTCTGTTTACTCTTGCATCCAATGTACTGTCAAAAAGAGAGCTGCTAACTGTCATTGATTTTTCACACCTGTCTTCATTTACTCTTGTGTATATCTTTATGAGGTTAAAAGGTGTTCGCTATTTTCATGTTATTCTTTAGGCAAAAATGTATAAGTCTCTCTCATCATCACATCATCGAAAGCCTGTGAAAGCTGCGAATTCCTCAGGGACCCCTTGGCAGCCGAAAGTTTCTGTCACAGAAGTTTTTGTCTCTCCTTCTTTATCTATTACTCATCCTGACGTTTCTACATTGTTGCATACTCTAGCATTTAAATCTCCTAAAAGCATTAGTTCCTGTTTCTTTGTTTCTGTAAAGGCCAAAATATCTATTTTGAATTTTTCCATTTCTTTAACTAATTCTAACTCTTTTCCATTTATTGCTCTAATGTTCCACGTTCCACAAATCACAGTCCGTTTATATTATTTTTTTCTCTGAATCTGTATGTTTTGGGATAAGTATGGGATTAGCCCACTGTACCCTAGGTAGATGGTGGGGCTGCCACCTTGAGGCCCCCTACTAGGCCTTGTTCTTTTCTGTCAGGGTTAACTACCTAAGCCTTTAGTCATTCAAGACCAGCATGCAAGGCAGCAGGTTGTTATTTTCTGTCAGGGGTAG
Organism: Doris montereyensis; assembly: GCA_037039925.1. Classification (NCBI taxonomy): domain Eukaryota; kingdom Metazoa; phylum Mollusca; class Gastropoda; order Nudibranchia; family Dorididae; genus Doris; species Doris montereyensis. The sequence goes on along the minus strand of JAXRKP010000152.1, from coordinate 453,653 downwards.
CTCCCTTAGCCTTTGGTCAGTCAAAACCGACCTGCAAGGCAGCAGGTTGTTTTCTTTCATGGTTAACTCCCTTAGCCTTTGGTCAGCCAAGACCTGCCTGTAAGGCAGCAGGAGAATCGTGGAGGGCGGGATCATCTACTCCCCGTACAGGTGCCTACCTGTCCACTGCCCGGTTAATCAATTCTTATGAATATAATATGGAATGTGGCGTCGATGGCCGAGTAGTAACGCTGTCAGACTTGGAGTCGTGAGATCCTGAGTTCGAATCTTAGCAAAGCTAGGTCCGACGTTGTGTTCGTTGGGAAAGACATTTAACACGCATTTTTCTCACTCTACCCAAGTGCAAATGGGTACAAACACTAGCTTGGGGATAGAAACATGTGTAAGGTTAGCGTCCTGGTCAGGAGGTGATTATTATGACCTGTTTTGTGCCACCCTATTAAAACCGGGATAATTTTCGGCTGTATGGGCCGTAACAGCCTTGAAGGAACTTTACTTCATAATCTGAAAATTGATTTTCCCAAATTATAATGCGTGTCTTTTTGCATATTTTTATTACATATTTTCATGACAATCCCTGCCACAGTTGCTTCAGCAGAAATATCCTTCAGCAGAGTGAAGCTTGTAAACAACCTGTTGGCTACAACTATATAATATCACCAGAAAACGAACTAAGCAAGACGTAGCATTGAATCTGAAATTGCCATAAACGTCAATTTGACAAAGTCTTGACACGTTTCGCAATGAAAAAGACCAGAAACATCAATCTGACAATGCCCTTACACACTTCGCAATGAAAACGACCAGAAACATCAATTTCACAATGTTCTGATACGTTCCGCAATGAAAAAGACCAGAAACATCAAATTGACAATATCCTGATACGCTCCGCAATGAAAACGACCAGGAACATCAATTTGACAATGTCATGACACGCTTCGCAATGAAAACGACCAGGAACATCAATTTGACAATGTCATGACACGTTTCGCAATGAAAACGACCAGGAACATCAATTTGACAATGTCATGACACGCTTCACAATGAAAAAGACCAGAAACATCAAGTTGACAATATCCTGACACAATTCGCAATGAAAAAGGCCCCGAAGGCTCCACTAAAGGCAAAAAAGGAAAATAAAGATCTATCTAATTTTTGCAATTGTATGATATAAGCTGCTTTATGAGTATGCACAACTTAAGTAATGTTCATCATGATTTACTTATTTAGCTGTCTAGGGTATTAAATTAGTGTATTATACATGGATTGAGTTGCCGATAAAATGTTGTGACTATTGTGTTTAGTTACCCAGGCAGTGGACATGTGCTTGCCCCTGTACGCGTACTAGGCGGCATCGCCCTCCACGAGTCTTCTATCTGCTGTCTTACAGGCATGTTTTGGTTGATCAAAGACTAAGGGAGTTAACCCCAACAGAGAAAAATCACAACCTGCTGCCGTGCAGGCGGATTTTGGCTGACCAAAGGCTAAAAATGGACAAAGAAAATCACAACTAAGGGCATCAAAGTGGCAGTCCTACCACCTAGCTAAAGTTCAGTGGGCTAATCATCTGCTTACCCAAAAACCAACCGATTCATAGTAAGGAAAATATAGTACCCGGAATGAACTTAAAATAGCATTTGAGAACAACCCAAAATATACAAAAATATTGTACAAAAAATTCAATTTTTCCAAAACTATAATACATATAAAAAAAAGCATTTAATCATTTTTTGTTTTCCCTCACTCATCATTCACAACAAATTTCATGAAGATAAGTTGAGAAGTAAAATAAAGTAGATAGGAAATAATGAACAAAAAAGGACAATTTGAGAAAATCGTATTTTTCTCTTATTTTCTGTTATTTGGATATATTTTTCTCCCATAAACCTCAGAAAAGAGTAGGACAATATTTTGAAACATTATAAAACCTCTAGAAGCTCTCAACTGCTTCTTATTGACACTGTTCAAATGCACCAGCACCTTTTTACTCATTTTGAGATGGTGCCTTCTGATAATAAGTGCACGAAATAGGACGATCTAAGGCAATATTCATAATAGATACTCAAATTTAAAACAATTGGGATGGCGTTTATTTGACAATCAAAATGAGTACCAACTTGCGTACTTTAGATAATATTTCTGGCTTTTATCGTATAAAAGCTGTGTTGAAAGATAGGCCTGTATCTTTTCTAAAACAATCGTATAAATTCAAAGCATCGATACTGAGCTTCTTTTATGATATCATTGTGACGGGAATGAACTGCTCTATCCACTAGTATGATAGAGTAGATCTGTCCTATTTTCGGCAAAAATGGCTTCCCAGAACCCCCCCCCCCCTTAATGTCATGAGAGAATGGGGTACCTACACTTTCCTGCAACCAAGGTAATGTTTGATGATGTGACCCATTCTTTCTTTTGAAATACCTACAGTATCATTTATGTATTTCTGCGTGATCCGTCAATTTGATTAGATAAGCTCATCCACAAGGGTTTGGTGAATATCTCAGCGAGCACGATCTTTCACTGTCGATACTTCGGGAGCATCATGTTTTCATTTTTATGCCCACCTGCTAACAGTGCTTCTGTCGACGCATGCATGCACCATCATGATATAGCTTTCAGTCGCCGATAAATTTCTGTTGGGTGACATCCCTCAGCAGTAAAAAAAAAAAAAAAAAAAAATAGCACATTGTTTCAAACGGGCATCCATTTGCACTGCCATCTTGTTGCGTTGTCTGCTTATTTCTTGAAAGTTCGAATGCGACAAAATTCAGTCACAATAAAAATGTTGTTCAAATGAAAAACAAACAAACAGAACTTATGACGACATTATCTGAAATTCATTTTGCGAATTGACCGGTGAAGGCGAAAATCAACATATTTCATAGTAGTTGATGACGGAAGATTTGAACGCCGACGCAATAATTACACATAATATTGTTTTCATTACACATGCGCCTATGAGAAATGGTGCAATCTGCTCCCGTAGAAAATCGCGTCCGCAAAGAAATGGCAAATCGCTGTAGTAATTTTTCAACTTCTCCGCACTAAATTATATTCACTACCAGTTGGTAATTTTGTTTACATTGGAATTTGAAACGTTTTTGTTAAAGTGACCTCTCTTGCATGGAGCAAGGCAAACTGACGGATTGGGCCAGTTGTGCTGTCGTAGCAAAGAAATTAAGCTTAAGATCGTTTTCTAAGCAATCATGAAAATATAATTCTTTCGTTCTTCTCGATCATAGTCTTGATCAACACTTAATTTAATCCGTGCACATAGTGAATAAAGATGGAGCGATATCTTAGTTGTTAACCAAATCAAGACAGCCCCTCACGTCGTTGCACGATAGAGACACTCAAGTTAGTTAGTGACAAGAAGCTATTCTGCCCAATTTGCAACCAATTTGCTGTCCTATACACACACACACACACACACACACACACACACACACATAAAATCATATGTGGTGATCGACTCTAAAAACGGGAAAGACAAGCTAAAGCAGTGAAGAGGGCAGAGAATGAAGTGGCGGTAGACCAGAAAGAAAAAAAATAAGAAGGGGGAAAAAACAAAAAAAACAAAAACAAACACTGACAAATGTTCCCGCAACAAGATTTTTAGAAATACAAACAATCTCTTATTCAATGGGTTATAAAGGTGTCTCGGGATATGGTATCCAGGTCGACCTGACCTGACAGTATTTTGGAACAGTGTCAGCTCAGATGTTCCAAAGCTAGCATAATGTACTAGAAAATACATCTACATATATCTTAACTCAGCATATGCAGACAGGCGCTTCTCAATTTACGTTCCTTGTCTTTTCTGAGAGAGGGGACTTCAATGAATGAAACTTGTATTACATCAACTTTATTACCTATGACTCTTTGGTGTAGATTTGTTGTTGTTTATTTTTCTTCTTATTTTATCACAAGTCAAGGAAAATTTGGTAATTTTTCCTTTTTTTTTTGTGCACGTTTTTATGATGTTGGCAGATCTTAGGGCAAATTTTTGGCTTTTTCTTTGACTTTCTTTTTTTGTGACCATTTTTTTAAAGGTTTTAATTTTCAATTTTCCGTGGGAACAGCGCAATCTATTAAAACAGCTAGATGACTGTAAAGAGCATTGGTTGATCTTTAGTTTGATACAGTGGCATCTCTCTAATCGGGAAAACTCGGTGAATTGTGATATAGGGACCTAGGGAATTTGGTTTTCCCTCAAAAGTTTGAGATACCCAAGCCCGTCTGTGAGTGGTAAAATACAACATTAAACTAACAAGTAGCCATGACACCAGTTGATCAAAACAAAGACGGCATTCATCAGTGATGTCATTCACAGTCGAACTTCGTTGGACGGTAGATAGATAAGACCCATAATCAATGGTTAAATCTCCTCGCGTGTTCTCCTTGTTACCTACCAGTTAAGCGGGCAATAAAGACTGACAGTGGACAAGTCTGCACCTAGAAATCTAGGTAGTCCCAGGTCTGCACCGTACTGTATTGTTACGTGGATGAGCGAGGCCTGGCTCGATGTGTGATTTTACACCAGCGTAATGGAAGTCTGGTTTGTTTGCCTTATTTTGGTCGTCGTGAACTAGCACTTGTGACATTGTGTACATATCATGTAATGTATAACACGTGTAGCAATAATGCAGGTATAATAACATATGGTTTGAATAACAAATGAATGTTAGAATAATTAAAAAAATTATGAAGGAAAAGGCGATGATTATCGATGCAAGCCCGCGAAAAATTGCTCGCTTAGCCGGAGACTTTTCCCGTTTACAGAGGAAAGAAATCCATTCCCTGGTATTTCTTCCCGATTGGCCGGGTAAACCGATTCCCGGGTATCCGATTAGAGAGGTTCCACTGTATATGACACGAGTCATTCACTTGAATAGTAATGCACATTTCTAAAATAACTGTTATTTAGTTATTTCAGAAATGTGCATTACTTATCAGCCCGCCCAAGTGTGTAATATAAAATTCAATCACCCAATCCTTAAATGTTTGTAATCACGTAATGCTTAAATGTGTGTATGCTGTTTATGTGTAAAGGAACAATTTTATGTGTAGTAAAAGTGTGCTGTATTTCACAAGGGGAGGAATTGACATTGAATAATATTAAAGCCCGATAAGAACAAAGACGAGACAAATACAAGAAATAGAAAAAGATCCTGGCCACAATGGGGATCGACCCGTGACCTCTGCGTCGACACCCATCTATTCCTTGTATTTGTCTCGTCTTTGTTCCTATGAGGATTTAATATTATTCAATGTACTTTCCTTCACTTTCGACATGCCCTTTGCCTCACTGTTTGTCCGTATTTCATTTTGTATTGAATGCATTGTCACCCAAAACAATGCGCCACTTTTGGACAACAAAGTTGTATCTTATCTTATGTTATCTTATAAATCGTGAACCCTGTATTCACAAAATCAGACATTGTATCTTGTTTGCCTTGCTCAAGACACACTCTCGTTTTCCCCTCGTTTGGCTTTGGGCCCCCTTTACCTAGACAACCCAGGATGCCGCCTTATCTCCCCCTCCTTGCTCTAAGTGGGCCTGCCTTAGGCGGATATGTATTATGTAACTGCTGTATAATTTCTATCTGGAATACGTCTGACATTCCACATCCCAATTGATCAAATTAATTTTTTTTAACTTATTGCCCACTGGTCAAACTCAAATAGCACTTTGGGTACACTGTCTTTACTGTTGGGCAAGATTCCAGAACAAAAGGGCTGTCAAACAAAATTTTGTTGAATTTTGTTATCCAAATCTGTATCTTTCCAAACAAACAGCGTATTAGATTATATCAGACATCATCAATCACCACCGTACGTTAAAAAGCCACAAAACTTGTTGAAACTTTCATTGAACGAAAAAATAATTTAGCCTACTCGAAGGAATTGGAAAAGCCCTCCTTCACACAACAAATTACCCTGATTATCGAACTTTGGGAACCCCAACGGCTTTTCTTCCCGATAGGTGATGCTACCCTCGATCATTCCTTTCATCCGATTCAGTGTGAATCTGGCTCAACGTCATAACATGTATAATTTGTAATTTCTGAATATTCACTGGGAATTTGTTATTCTTTGTGAATTGAAAATCGATCGAGACTCTTAGAAATGTTATTATTTGTACTTGGAAATGTTCTCTACTTTTTGTTTGAGATTATTTGTGATTTCTTAAAATAGATTGCGTCAGGGAATTCTGGGAGTTTGAAGGCGCCATATTGCTTTCTTGCTACATCGCGCTCTAGACGGAAACTGTTGACCTGTTATTGTCCTAGGCCACTGAATTCTAATGACCACAAACACAACGGATTATTTCATACTTCTGAGGATTTAAATCAAACATTAGTGGATATTTGTGTAGACCAGTACTCCTCACTGTTATCTGAATAATCAGTTTAGTCGCTTAAAGTTGCTTCTCTGGGAAAATTTGGAAGCTGTTTTGTAAACAAATTGTGAAGTGTGACACACAGACACCACCACCACCGGCGTGGTCTCGAACTGACCCTAGCTCAAATCACCCTTTTCTCACGGAAGACATATTGAAGGTAATAATGATCACAATGCATATGATATTTACATCAGTTCTGATCTCTCTGTATAGCTTGAAGGCAAAATATTAGAAATCAGAGAGCTTAACGATTGATAGCATGTCTAAACGGAAGCTTGCTCATCAAACTGAAGTGGGCAGTGGAAGCAAGTCAACAAATCTTATCCAAGATCATAACTAGAGGCTAGAATCTACTGCTACTCAAATGGCAATTCTAGATGCAGCTTCAGCTATTTCGATCTCTGCTTTTATTCCTTTCATCTTTATTCTTTTTGGATCTAAATACTAGATTATGTTGTTGGTTGTTCCTATTTTGGGGTTGTCAAAATCTATTCTCATCCTGGATCCAGAATCTAATCTAAATCTAGATATAAATTAGATTAGATTATTATTGGACTCTAGAATCTTTTTCAAGGCTTTGTTATTGTTGTTGTTTGAATTGAGGGACCATCTAATGGGATTGATGATGGTTGTGAAAAATCAAGATTTTTGTTATTCTTAGATCTCTAGATTAACCCATCTGGTGCTACCCATTTCATTAGATAGATTAGATCTAGATCTACACACTGTTTACCTTTCTCTTTTTTGCCTGAGCGACTCTGAAGTCACCACCCGTAGTTGTGTGGCTCTTGTCTACTGCCCCGGTTGATTCATGTTTTTGGTGCTGTGTAATGGATTAATACATGCTGTGATTTGCTTCCGCTCAGCTAGAGATACTGGTCGATGACCTTTCACTCCATGCAGACTTTCCTGATTGCGAAGTTCAGATCACACACCTGTCTCAGTGTCTGCATTGTGATCATGGGTGCACAGGTCATGTTGTGCGCTCTGGGGTTGTAGCCATCTTAGTTTTGCACTAAATTACGCATATTTTCATGAATAGAAACAATTCAGTATCAGTATTGTTAGCAAGCATCAGAAACCCATGAGATGTCTCGTCTTTTTATTGTACATTATATAGCCTGAACATAATCTAACAGCCAATGCCAATAGCATGTCCTTAAAACAGCGAGTGTACCTTGTGATGGTTTTGGTTGAAAGGGAAATTTAGATATATGTTTTTCAAGAAAATCAGACGGCTTTTTATGACACATAGACTTTGCCACTATCCGTAATTAATTTTAATGGTGAAAGGAGCGTGTCCCTCATATGGTTAGACATTAATGATGGATGGGCTTTGCCACTATCCATCATGAATAATGTACCTGAGCATGATCCTAGTTAAATTGGGAGTAGACTTTTTGTAATGACTAATGTATATGAATTTAAATAGGCCTATCTAGATGTACAGTTGATCTAATGATGATCTTCCCTCCCTCCCCTTCTGTCTTTCTTAAGTCTCGCATCACGATTCAACATTAGGTCTAGATCTATGTGGCATGTGTGATTTGATCGGAAGATATGTGTGTGTTTGTCTCTCTGTCACTTGCACGTGTATGTGTGTCACACTCCTAACTTTTATCTATCTTTTTTGGTCTTGTGTATCTCTCCCTCACTCTGTGTGTGTGTCTTGTGAAATACTTGGATCTAGATTTAGTCTTAGACCTAGTGTTAATGACCTAACATAGCAGTGCCTGTGAGAAACTGACAGTTGTAGCTGAACCGTAGTGTTGTAAGCTGGGGGTCAAGACGACACTGGTTTAAGTCCCTCGGCTGGTACAGGTGGGGGAGGGGGGGGTTCACAACATGGTACTCTTAGGAAAGATTCTTTACTCTGCTTTCCTCACTTGACTCAGGTGTGAACGAGTACCCAGCTTTAGGTAGAGAAAGAAAGTGTCAGAGTTTTAGTACAAAAAGCCTAACAGCTGTGGTTGTGCGGCGCATGTCTACTGACTGGTTCATGTTTTTTTGTGCTCCAGGAGTTTCATGCTCGGGATTCTGTTTTTGTTAGTGAGTATAATTCAATTTAAAGTCAGATAGTACTTATTAAACCATCTTTATTTCTTATTAAAGCACATTTCTATGAACGGAAAACCTTTTTAAGGCACAATAATCCATTGAGCCAAGCCTATAGCCTCCACGCAGCTGCCATCTTCTTTCTTTCTCACTGTTTTGTCGTGGGCAAGATAAAGTTTAAGTGGGGGGGGGGGGTTTTCCGATGACTACTCTTGCCTCGGGGTGGGGTTTCAGGGTAAGGGATGGTCTTTTGTAGACTTTCTGTTTACTCACATTATCTATAACACTTTTATGATACTTGCTACTTTATATAGACTGCACACACATGATATGGATCCATGAATATCAAAGAGAAATAACACAAAAACTTACCTGTTGTGGGATTTTGGATCTTTTAAACAATTTCAGCTATGTTTCTTTGTTTTATTGTTATTTAGTAAGTATATTGTACCTCACATAATTTATTACCATTAACGCAATGTCAATCAATCATTACACACAATCTACGCACGTTTTATGCAAATTTGGTAACATAAACTGGTAAAATGTTTAAGAAACATGTTCACTAATAAATGAATCACACGCTCTCCTCGTAACATGTTTCACAGGGATGCCCTTTTTCAAATTCTCCGGATCTCAATTTATTTCCGCCCGAAAGTCAAAAAAAAATGTATACCTAACTTTTATCACGGGCGATCATTTTATACCCGTCACCGACCTGTCCGGTTTCCTGCCTATAAAAACTATCTGACTGGATATTCATACTTTTCCCGGTTTCTTCTCTTCCGCCCATCACTCGCTCGAATTTTCATTGTTCATTAAACGACTCGCCATTCACCGTTTCACTACGATTCCCGAGATATCTTGTTTGATTTGTGATTTGACTGTTTGGACCTAGACTCGCATTATTTATTCTAAAGCGCTTATAATTGGAATATAGATTTAGATCTAGATATATCTAGAATAGATCTCGTGATTCAAGCATGAAGTTCCTATTATATATCTTTTACGGTAAGAAACATATCAATATTTATAGTATATTATCATATTTAGGTATAATTTGAATATCAAACTGCTGTTTGTCCGTTAATGTTCGAGTCCAGGACCATATTTCACTTGTTTCCTATCACGAAAAAAAGTTCAGTATTTTTTCATTTTGCCCAGAGGGCATCCCAGGTTTCAGTCTCATTCCGATTTCCGATAAAGTTTCAATCCGGTCCCTTTTCATTTACATTTGAACGGCTCATGTTCTTTTTTCAGTCTCTCACCACTCGTCTCACTCACTCACTTGCACTCTTCGTATTCTGGCCGTTCCCCCACAAGTACTAAGCCACAATTTTTTACTCACCCTTAATAAATAAAAAAACAACTCTATCATGTCTCTTGGTGGGACTCCAACTATGGTATTCCTTGCGGACGGGGAGAGAGGCGAGAGATTTTACTCCAATCTACTGTCATTAATCAGACACAATCATTAGCAATATAATAAATCTCTCTTTGTACTCTCCATAAGAGATCTAACAATTCATTATTCCGTTTTTGACACTCATTTTCGGCATCTGAGATCAAAGAGCGACAAAGGCAACGTGTAAACTCATCAGTGTTCTGTTTTCACACCTTTCATTTCTGAATGCTGGCTGAGACAACCAGGTCTTTCTGTGTCTTACGCACTCTCCCCTTCATCTCTTTCTTTTCCGCTCTGTCTGTCGCTTTTTGCAAAGAGTTTAAACCTATGATGAGTACGTTGAGATGCGATGTTGCAATTGCACACTCTGTAAGTGCAAACCTGTTTCTGTAAGATGCATTCGTTAATCAGAAATACTGTCTAAACTGACATTCTTTGTGGCAATCGAACAGTGTCTGATAAACGGTGGTAGATGTGTATTTGGTATATCCGTTTTCAGACAGTATCTATGCAGTATTATGCAAATAAGATAACCTTCGGAGTTTCGTGTTTAGAAACATGGTCATATATAAGCAAACAAAAGTTTTAAAATTCCCGAATCAGTGGTTAGTCCCAATCCAATATGTCACTCTGACCGCTACTTGAAATTCTTTGAGTACAAATAGAATGTCTGTTGTCCTAGTCTCACACCAAGTGAGAATGCCAGAAATGACTATATTGGTCATAAAACATTACAGCAATTGAAAGCAACTCTTTTTGCTTTACCTAACATTTGGTATGTGTTCGACTATGGATCTCCTATTGACCTATTCAGCCCTATAAGTGGAAGAGAAAATTTTCATTTGATACTGTTGAATTGTATAAATTCGTGTTATGGCTGGAAAGAGCCCAGGCAGCGCTAGACACTAGGCCTGGATGCTACTGTTACTTGATACCAATGAGCCGCTGCATTCGAATCCTACCACGGTCTCGAGGCCAGAGGTGATGAACACCGAATCCCGTCTTTATACCTACCTACGTTGTAACTACTTCGCCTTGGCGAGTAGAGACGATCAGATTGAAAGTGAGGGACATTAACAACTCGTTGCGCTGGCAGTGCAATGAGACCATGAGTGAGACACATCAGTAGGCATGACAGAGGTGATTGGGTGTAAGGGTTACTACCTCGCATTCTCCTCAAATGTGGGAGGATGGCAAGGCATAGACTCGTTGTATTCGTTAGGGCAAGTACTTGAGTAACGCGAGACCAAAGAAGACGGTAGTTGGTATCAGCGCATCTTGCCCAGGCCTAATACACAGTAGTCGCCGACTAAGTGCACAGTTGACTGGATACAAAGAAAGCCGTGCATTTAGGCGGACCTCTATTAATGTGTAGTGATATCATTTAGCAGCATTAGTGAGGGTTAACAGAAAAGAATAATTATTTTTTAAGTTTTCAAGTTGTTGCACTTGGTTGCAGGCTTGGAGCTACCTTTGAGTTATTATTTTGAATTGTCTCACAGCTCTTTCTTGTTACTACGTAGCGTTGTTGAGATGAATCTTTCGCAGATATTTGACATTGGAAATACCCAAACTGTGCTCATAGCTGCAGTCCTTTCTCAGCAACCGTGTCCTTATAAGGGACCATGCTCTATAGGTAGTGTGCACATAGTTAGAGACCAGTGTATATCATGTAAGTATGCACTTAGCCGGAGACATATCATTTGGGTGACACTTCCAATCTCTTTCTATTACTTGTGATTGGTCAAATTTCCTTTAGGTCGTTGATGTGTTGCATACTCTTGTTCCTGTATCAATAGCTCATTTTAGGTTTTTCTTAATGTCATTGATTGATGATCCTACATCTAGATTCTAAAGGTTTTTTAAATTCCTGATCTAAATTCATTGTAAAAACAAGTGAATCAAGATGTCAAAGTAAGAAACCTGAGAGGCACATAATAGATTCTAGCATCTATAACACTGTCTTCTTTGGTAGTCATCACTTGGCATTTTGTCATTTCATGGCAATTAAACTGCACATTGCGTCATATGCCTTGAAGCTTGCATTGGGTCTCAATCCCTGGACATAACTTGCATTGCAACACTGAGCAGAGAAACCAGCAACAATACGCTTTGTATATTATTTAATCTTTGTAAATGGTTACTGTTTAACATCTGGTTTATAATGTAGCTCATTAAGATTTTTATACTTTTCGTTTATGTGGATAATTAGACTTTTTATGTTTTATATGAATCATTGAAGAAAAAGAGGTGCATTGACCCTGGGTTAGAGTTTAAATTATGTGAGAAAAGAAACTTACAGTTTAATTGAAGTTTGATCAATATACAGTTAGGACACAAAGAAAAGAAAGAAAATATCAAAGGCTTTTAAATTGAACTTTAAAGTGAGGGAAAGAAAATTGTCAATTAATGAAGTCTTTTTTCGTGTGTAGACTTCTTTATTTTTTACTTATTCCAACGAAACAAAAACGCAGTCTAAGACTGAATGGCTGTACGCTGAGAAGCTTGTTTTGAGGAATACAGTACATTTTAAAGACCATATGTTGCTGGTGGGTCCCTGATACACTCAAAGCAATTAACGGGTTGTGTTTGGGTATTATTTCTTTTCTATCCTTGACGTGTTTAATGTTTTATATACCCCTCATTCCTGTGGATTTCAAATTACAATGAGGCGGCTGTCAGAAAGCTTGCTAATAGTTTTCCAATATTACCTAATCTTTGTGTAAAGCAGAGTAATTACAGTTGTAAGATCCTCTTGGTAAATTCAACAAGATGCAATCTGAATCTATGATGTATTTATGTATAACACTCAAACCTTGTTATATCGCCAACTGTTGTGCCAGTTGTACCATGGTGTTATAAATGGATTGGCATTATAACGAAAACACTCATATACAGCTTTACAACGAGAGACAGTCAATGTAAAGAATGTGTCATTGTAGGTCTACAAAGAAGCTGGAAAATATTGAATATGACAAAACAATGTATAGGCATGTGAAAATACCAATGTAGTGGTGGTAGCAGTGTGGGTCGTTAGTGCCTTTCATCTTGCTGTTTCCTCTTAATTTACCCTGAGATCACAGAAATGGTGGATGGGATGAATTTCAATTCTAAAATCACACATATGATGGATGGGGAAACTTCAATGAAAACAAAGTTATTACGTGTAATAGAAGACAACGAAATCATGGAGAAAGCATTTTCACCAATTACATTAATTCTCTAGAACATATGAAACATGGAGTAAAGATCAATTAGTAAGAGTAACAAGTAATCCAGAGGAGACAGCTGAAGATGTAGATATATATCAATGGATGAAATCCAAACAGCTATAAGAAAAGTGAGCAGATCAAGTTTATCCAGAAATGATTAAAAACCAAGGGAGAGAGGCAGACAAACTACTACATGCAATATGCCAACAAGCATGGAAGTCAAACAGGTGCCAGACGACTGGAAAAAAGGAATGGTAGTACCAATACATAAGAAAGGATCAACTATGGAATGCTCAAACTATAGAAGGATATACACTACTTAACGTTCCAGGAAAAATATATGCCAGGATACTGGAAATAAGACTAAGGAAAAGAGTAGAGGATCAGATTGAAGAGCATCATAGTGGATTTAGACCAGGAAGAAGTATACAAGATATTTGATGTAGATATAGGAGTAAGACAGGGTTGTATCCTAAGTCCTCTTTTGTTTATCACATTTATGGATTCAGTTGCAATGGCATCCTCAAAAATGAAGAAAATGAATGTAGGTATGTGGAAGCTCAAACCAGTAAATGTATCAATGCTTTCATTTGCCGATGATTTAGTTCTGTTTGGAAAATCAGAAAGTGGCGTTAGTCGAATATCAATATAATGAAGAATGAACTAAATAAAAGAGGAATGAGAGTAAATGGAAAGAAAACCAATACAATGCTAGTAACTAGGAAGCTAAAACACAAAATCTTAATTGGACAGGGAGAATTTAGAACAAGTTCAAAGCTACAATTATCTAGGAGAAATGATTAACTCAGAGGAAAACTTTGTAGGTAAGCAAGCATCAAAAACCAAATGGCAGTATACAATGCAATTTATTGTGCTACTCTCTTCTATGGCAGCAAAACCTGGACCTTAGACAGTAGAGAATACAGTAGAGTACAGGCAGTTGAAATGAAATATCCAAGAAGAGTAGTAGGGAAAACTATAAGAGACAAAATCAGAAACACAACAATAAGAAATCAAACCAAAGCAGATGGCATAAAAACTAAGATAGAAACAAATCACTTGAGATGGTTTGGGCATGTAAACAGAATGAATGACAAAAGAATAGCTAAATCAGTATATACAGTGCTAAAGCCCAAGGTAAAAGATCAAAAGGCAGACCTCAGAGAAAGTGGGAAGAAGATATAAAAGAGACTTTGAAGCAGAAATTTAACTTTTTTGGAAGGAAACAGAAAATGTCAGGACATGGCATCCTGGAGAAAAATCATCTCGGGCATCTGAACTCTTACACCAAAAGGTAGAATTGGAACTGATAAAGAAAGAAAGTAATAGGTAGGCCAGACAGCACACTACCCGTCTGTCTCTGTTTAATTAGCCCATGATTACATAGAGAGAGAAAATTTCGCCCAACCCTTCAGGAGCAGGGTGATAATACACAGTGGCAGTATAGCGATTTGTTTTGTACATCAATTATTTAGAACTGTTTACGTTAAATCATTGGCGGTATAATGAGTTATTTCTTTGACTTTATACTGTCTGATCCATGCAAAGATGAAAAGTTGGCGGCAAGCGAGTGGCGAATAGCAAGGTTAAAGTGGGTGTATAATGATATATTTAAATATTTCTGTTTTTTGTTCAGGCGTACCTGAGTTGCTATGAAATGCATATGCTGACTTGTTATTGACTGCTCTTTCTTTTTCTAGGTGGGATAGATCCATTTCAACCAGCAGATGCCTTTATAAGAGAACAGAAGTGGAAAAACATCCCTACAAATGTGTCTTGCATGAAGTCCGTTTAGTCATTTGATGTTAGACTTAGCACAACCATGTGAAAGTTATCACCAACAATCCACAACCCTACTAAATTGACAATATTTTCTCAAACATTTTTCTGGACATTTGGACACAACAAGATGCTGTAACAGTGGTCAAGAGAAAGACAAGGCTTAGGCCTGTTGGGTCAAACAATTTTTTTCCTTTCCTGTTGGTATGCAAAGTAGATGGCAAATATTGTCTTATAATAATAGTGGCTGGAATATGATGAGTTTTTGCGAGTAGCTTCTATCTCCCAGCCACTAGTTTGTGCCATGCATTTGACAAGGTTCATTATGACTTTATAGCAGTGTCTAGTGTGATTGTTAGAATTGAAAGTTCCAAACCAGCCAAAGTTTGTTGTTACTTGATTTCTCTATACTCTGTAAATAATTGTGTACAGTCTAGTTTCCAGCAATCATATCCTTATTCCTCATATGTTTCTCTTTGCCCCCTTTAGTTTTAATTTCTTGGTTTGTTTTTGTTGATTGTTATAATCTTTCCAAGTGCCTTTGATCTCGTTAGACATTTCCGTCTTCTTTTGGGAAGCTGTAATATTATATTATATGCAGTTCTGGAAATATCTTTTTGTGCCAAATAAAAATAAGTTTTGTTAGATACCGTTGAATTTGAATGCAGCTGTCACACTACTACGACTACAAGCATCTCATGAGGATTGACCTGAACGACTGCTGATCAGAAGCTGCTTCATTGTTAGTCTCCACATTTCACCTCTGGGTAAGTAAGAAATTAATGATTTAAGTACCATTGAACCTCTCTAATCAGGAAATCGGGAAGCCCGGTCAATCAGGAAAATATCTCAGGAACAAAATTTTTTCTCTGACTTATCGGGTCAATTTTTCGTGGGCTTGCATCAGTTATCACCATTTCCCCATATTTATTTATTGCAACACGCATTTGTTCAAATTTGGTTTCCATGTTAGCAAAACATTGATTATTACAAATGCATTAGTGCTTTACATGTTATACATTACATAATATGTACACGATGTGACAAGTGCCAGTTCACGACGACCATAAGCCAGACACATCAGATATCTATTACGAAGGTGTGAACGCAGTCGTCCAGCCAGTCCTTGCAAGACAGTAGTGTTCACACAGGAGGCGCTTAGAAAGCACACTTGTGCACTGTCATAGTCTTTCATCGCCCACCTAACCCGTCAATCATTAGGGTGGACACGCGAGTAGATTTAACGATTCACCATGCCTTCTTGATTGCATGTCTTATCTATCTACCATCCAATGAAGATCGACTGAGTGTCGGTGACATGATCTCTGATGAATGTCGTCTTTGTTTTGATCAACTGGTCCTGTGACTATTGTTCATTTAATTCTGCATTTTACCACTGACATAATGGCTTAGGTACCTCAAACTGCTGAGGGAAAACCAAAAATCCCTAGGCCCCGGGAAACCTGACAAATCAGGACGATTTTATAATCCACCGAGATTTCCCGATTAGAGAGGTTCCACTGTAATGCATTAATTACATTCTCAAAGGCCGAAATGTAGAATGGGAATTATTGATAAAGAAAGAAATTCAAATGTTGTATAAGTGAGATGCATAAACCGCTACATTCAAAAAAAAATAATCGAGTTTGTCTTCCGTTGTTCTAAATAAAGCTCGACCAGTTTGATGTTTAGAGCCGAATTATAATAATGATATCTTCGGTTCTGAACAAAAATGATTTCATCATCAGAAGACTTCATTCAAAGTCTGAGGTGGTGAAAAAACTCACAATATGTAAAATGACGCATAGTGAGTTTTGCATCTCACCCCCTCATATATATAATATATGATGAATATTGTGAGGGTTATCTGTATTATATATTTTTATTATTAAAGAACCCTTAGGTTAAGAGCAGAGGCTCAGAGAGATTAGATAAAGAGAGAAACGCCATCGATGGGCAGGGTTTTTGTTATTTACCTTCAGTGAGCGTAAATTAAAGTTAAATTATCAATGTTTTCTGAAATATTACGGGTCATCGGTTGTTTGCGTGGTCAGAGTCTGTTTTTCAGGTCGAAGAGTTTAGCAGCTATATTATTTCAAATAGTTTGTAATTAAAACCTTAAAATTTGATAACCTTTACAAGGGCCATGATCCATAATATCTGATAGTACTTTGTATATTATGTGTCTTCTTTTCTTGTGTAATAGTGCTTGTTAAATGTCAAATGGGAATTAATTGTGCCATCTTTTTTACAGGAGTAATAATGAGTCTATGACTAGACTGTGGTCATGGCTGACAGCAACCTTCTAAGCAAGACTTTGCTCCTCCATGGTTAAAGTTCCCGTCAGATACAACGGTAATTAAATATATTTTCTCCGCAGTGGCCTGACTATGTTACATGGGATTTTGTTCTTTTTGCCCCTCCTAGAGATTTTCACTGTCATTTACTAGTTTATCTAAATCATTACGTTATTAACATTCTTTATTTTCATGAACCTGTTATCTAGTTTTAATCCCTCCTTTCACATTTTATATATGTTGAAGGATTGATAGCTTAGACTATGAGTAAAGTTCCTTCAAGACCATTATGGCCCATAGCTAGCTTCCCTGACCAGTAACATGTCATGAGATTCAGGAAATTTCTGGATTGTGTTCTTTTGTTTTAGTGGGCAGTCATCAGGTGCTGCCAGTTGGCCCTCCTCTTAATTCATCCTGAGATAAATCTCAATGTTTTGTTTTAAACTTTTATTGCATTTCTTCACCTGTTTAATGTTTCTTCGTTTCCTGGTGTGGACAATGTCCAAAAAAACACTGGGATGCCATCTCCATCTGTGTTTGTTTCTCTCATCCACTTTTTATAGGCTTGATTGAAATTTATTCAAATTTAAATCAGAATCAATGCGAAGAGTGTTTCTATTTTATGATTGATGAGTGTGCTCAGAAACGAATGAATACTTAATGAAATGCTGGTAGGTCCTACTTCTCTTTCATGCGTTGATATCTGTCTTTTATCATTCTAGTGTCTTTTAATTCATCCTGAGATCATGCATATGGTGGATGCATGTATATTCCAATGGAGTATAATGATTTAAGCACTCATCAGACCATGTCATGCCATTGTAGCAATTATTAGTTCTATTTCTTATCTTTTCTAGAAAACGTCTGGTCAGAAATCTAGCCCGCATCCAAATGATAGAAATCGTCAAAGGAGAGACGAACCATACTACCCTAGGGCTGATTTTGGACGACTCCACAGGCAAAATTCCTTTGATTTTCCAGAAGGTGAGAGAAACATCTTCTACATTTGTTCTTGTTTTCCGAAGAAGTAAATGCTTGAGACGATTGTAAATTCACCAATCATAAAAACAATGGAAAATTTTGGTGGGAATAAAAGACAGCTCGTCACTGGGCAGACCAGCATAATACTGATAGTATAAAACTGGAACAATTATCTATCAGTGTTTACACAATTTTTGGACAGGTTTATAGGTATATATATCAGGAACTTTTTCTATAATCTAGGGAAGGCATCAAAGATGTCCTCTTGTTCTTTTGGGTTGAAATAACGTAATAGTTAGGTACACTTATATTACTTCATATAGTTGCCAATCCACTGATATATTATTTTTGTGGTCATAACTCTCTTCAGTTAAGAATTTTAAAAGGTGTGTCAGATTATAAAAACCTAGCATTCTGTTATTGCATCGCAAACTCAGCAGAAACTTCTCCCAGAAACCGACACCATTCTTTGCATTTAGAGGGCAAAATGTCTTACTTCGTTTGAGGCCAACATATCCTAATTTCATCTTTCCTTCTTCTTTTTGTTAAACAGGAAAGCGCTATCCCCAGGGTCAGAGTAAGTACCGACACCACTCTGTGGATGACGACTACTATGGATATTCTTATGGATATGGGGGATATTATCCCGCCAACTATAATTATGAAAAGTTTGGAATGCAATACAGTTCTCAGCCATCTTTAGCCCGAGCTATGAGCCGTGATGGGAAAATTTCGGAAACAAAATCAATCATGTAAGTTTTGTGTTTTTTATCCTGGTATCCTGTGTTGCAAACCAATTTATTTGTTTCATATTATCATTCACGAGGGGGGGTGCGCCAATCTCCTTATGAATGTAACCTGCCTACTCGATAAATTAATTGAACCAAGTGTGCTCGTGTGCCCGCTGAATTTCAGCCGATGACTCTGCCCAAGCACTTATTCATTGACCCTTTATTTTCCCGTGGTTTAGACCTGCTTGTGATTTTCTTTTTCGATGTAGTCTGTTCTTGGATTTTGTTTGTCTTTGGGGGGGGGCTGATGTTACTCCTGGCTTCACAGTCATTGGCTTTTTCTTTTTCCATTCATTCATTCTTGTAATAATTGCTTGTATGCACATTGGGCCCTATAAATTATCAATTATTATATTACGTCGAATTTGCAGTTATAGTGAGTTGGTTGTGTTTTTTATTTACAGATGAATGGATGTATTACAACGAATGGTCCTCACCATGACCTTTTTGAACCCTACTACCAGCAAGGCACTCCCAAAAAGGTTTTACGACCGGGATCACCATCGAGATTCAAAGAATGGTGATGGAAAGGAGAAGGATAGGGGATCTGACAAAGATAGGCATTACAGTGATGATTTTGTAAGTTCCACGCTTTTTTATATAATGGTCTAAGATAAATTTAGCTTCTTTTTCTTTTCTTTTTTTCTTCTTTTGTTGAAAAGGAAATATATTTCTCCTTGATCAAATATACCTAACATTCTTTGAGTGTTCATATCATGTTGAAAAAGCCATTTCCAGAACAAAGTTATTATGTACGGAAATTTACCACACGCACACACTCAAAGAAGATTTTACAACAGAAGTGAATGCGTCAGGTTCTTAAAGTCAGTAAAAATAAGATTCTCACTGTAACTTAGTTTAAAGTATTGACAGCCAGCTTATGTTATTTGTTCTCACAACAAAATTTTGTATGTTATTTTAGACGTTAAGTGTTTTTATTTTCATCAAACCTTTGTAAGTAAGATAACAATGTTTAATTGAGTGCAGTGTTTTATCTTCATGAACAAGACCTTCCTATTAAATAAAAAATAAAAAAGGTGTTATTGATTATTTTTCCTTCGTGTTATTTTTCAGCCCTCCTTGAATGGGACTGGTGATAGTCCTGCTGAATCAAAGCCAAGTAAAGCTGGCTCTGGGGTGTGGGGTAAGTGTGAAAGGTGTCTGATTATAGTTACTACTCTCAGATACATACTAATGGGTACATCTGGGATTTGTCAGATGCGTTTGTCATGAAATTATGCAAATTTTCTTGTTCAACTACCCACAGTAAAAGGTCTGGAGACTTCTTGGTGGTGGTGGGGGGTGTTACTCCTGTTACTCCATGTGTGTGTTTCAAATTTTGCCATTCTTTTTCAGAAAATCCACCAAAGTCCAACCGTAATGATGAATCTTCTGATTTGTTGAAGAATTCCTCTCCTGGTATTTACAAAGCATTGGTGCCAAGCAAGGTAGGTTCTCATTCAGTTTTATATCTTTTTTTCTTTTTGTACTGCTTTTAATAGTTACCTTTTCCGTATTAGTCATAGGATGGTCATTAAAGGAATATCTCACTGGTCCATGGTGACACCCACAAGCTACTGCTTCATCTTCGACATTATGGATACAATTCAATGGATTACTGCTTGGTTGAATGCTCTTTGTGTGTGTATCCTTTTCTTTTGTTTCGTGGTAATCGTTTGGTCAACCAATAAGTTTGAAGGTATCGCCCTTGCCAAGAATTTTTATTTGCTTTGTGAGTTTACTTTGTGTATCTTGGGTCTCCTTTCATCCTCAGAATGGTCAGAACAAGAAAAACACAAAGGACGCCCAAGAATGAATGGAAATGCAAGAGATCTATCGCCTCTCAGTCCCTCCAGTAAATTGAACCACAAAGAGGTCAGTGTGAGAACATGGGGGGGGGGGTTATTTTCTTCAACAGGTCTGTCATTGTCAATCTACAACATTATCCATATTGCTCTATTCTGTCTGAGGGTGTAACTGAAATCAAGAGTTTAGGATGAAATTTATAAATTAACATTTAATTTAACAGAGAGAGAAAACTTTGAATAGGATAAAGTATATAAGCATATCATTCTCGCAAAAGTAAAACATTAGGATTTCAATAGAAATAAGCATTGAATCCTGCATTTGTCATTTCTTCCTATGACAAGTCACAAACACTCTGGGGAGTCTATGACCTACTGTCTAGAATCAGTTTGGTTATGCAATATGAAGATAAACATCTTATAACACAAATAAAATAAATTATGAGTGGCGTTTTTTTTCTTCTTTTACTATGAATGTGACAATGTGTTGGTGCTTTGCATCGTTTCAGGCAACAAGACAAAGCCCAACACCTGATTTGACCATTGTTACTCAGCCCAAAAAGCTGGGTGACAAAAAGAGTGACTTTCTCCGAGCGCTTCGCAACGAAAGCTCTGTGCGGAATGGGGAGCTTTATCAAAACATGAATCAAAATATTGCAGATAAGAAGCAGGTAAAGTACTGCATTGTCATTTAGTATCGTATTATATTTTGCAATGGAAATGGTTGTTGTTGGATACCCGCTCGCAACTTAAGAGAGGAATTATTCTTGATTTTCCTTCCTGTTCTTGAATTCTTAGCCTTCGCAACAGCCACTGATTTAACCCATTGCTGTCTGATGCGCCCACTAAAATCCTCCCCGGATCAATCCAATGTGTCTGAATGCAACTGACCTGATAAAGAAAGTGTCAGTGTGTATTGGAGCTCATTTACATTTGAAATTACGATAAATAGGTTTACCCCTGTTTTTCAGAAAGTGGATAGTATATTAAAACGAATGTATCCGTTTACTCGATCAAACTACATTTTTTAAGACGTCCGAAATTCTTGCAGACTTCAATGGTCAGTTTGAGAATGACATCAGTTTATGTCTAGAACTCGACCAAAATAAAAAAAGATTCTACTCCTGACAGTCACAATCTTCACCTAGTAACTTCTGAGTTGTCTTACGAACTGAACAATGTCAAAGGTGATGTAGACGCATGTCATGTATCACATAAAAAGAAAGTATTACAAGGCAGTGAGTGATGGGGGGGGGGGATTATGTGCTGTCCGAGAATCGACCGATGCTAGAGTGAGACGTCTGTGAAGTTTTCTTTCGCTGTTGGCGTCTCTCAACGAAAGATCAAAAGATGAGCAGATTTAGGGAGGGTGTGATGTTGATTGAAACAAAGAACCATTTAAAGGAAACTCAGTTATTTGGCATCCTTTTAAAGGGATAAATTATATTTCAAGACGACTTAGTCTCTCACTGGGTCTGTTGTCTTCTGCTATGGTGACATACAGGTGACAAGCGCCTCTCCCACCTCATCCTTTTTTAGTTCAGGCTTCAGTATTCGGTATTATGAACGTGTGAGGGTTTTCATCACCCCAAGACTGGTTGTTAACATAGGCCATTGCGAATGTGCGAGGCAGTCTCATTGTATTCCTCGAAGTTAGTTTTCGGATAATGCGAGACCAGAGAAGAAGGTAGTTAGTATCAACAAGTTATAAAACAGTGAGTCTTACCGAGGCCTTGTGTATGTACTAGAAATATTTTACTGACACTATCTTACACGATTATCTTGCACAAGTTACTTCCCTTTGCTTGGATAGTCAGGACAAATTACCTCATTACACCCTGTACAGCGATGGGTTAATATTCTTACTTTCTTTTTTCTATGGAGTAGGCCTATAACAGAGTCAGTCGAACGAGAATGACTGAAACATCAAAATTGTCCCAATTATTACTCATCATGTTGGTGTATACAAGTTGTTATTAATTTATGATGCTATTGTTGCTGGATGGCAGGTGCTACTGGTAGGTCCCATTTCTTTTCTTTCCTTCTTTCACTTTTCTTTCATCTTGCCGTTTCCTCTTAAATCACCCTGAGGTCACCACAATGGTGGACGGGGTAAATTTCAATGACAAAAAAAAAAAAAAAGCTGGATTGCGATTGAAGAAATTTCACTACGGTCATGAACTATCGTACAATTCAATTGACAAGTTCTTTCCGTCTCACTGTTTTACATGTTTTCACATGCTGTTGGGGTTTTTTTTCCAGGATGCAAAAACGGGAGGAAGACAGCCCTATGAGTGAGGACGGTGACAGTTTTAGTCATCTTAACGGAGACAGTCACCTGGACTCTAACAAAAATCTACTGAATGGGAAGGCTGATGATTTAATCAATGGAGGTGACAATGTGAACGGAGAAACTCTTATCAACGATGTGGATCATATCTCTTTGTCTGGCGAGGAAGAGGAGAAAAGGTATTTTTGAGAGATACTTGAGTTTTCTTTGTTTGCTTGATTACTAGATGAGGTTGACTACTATATTATGTATGCACAGCAGTCTGAAATGATTTCAAGAGCATGTTTGAATGACCAAAGTAGCATTTTATGTTCCTTGTTCATTATATATTGTTTACTTTTATTGCCTATACATGTGGTTACAGATGATTTTATAGTCTGTATCTCGGCACAAATCCATCCTCACAGACGATACATTATCCCACACACACGCACACCACAACCCCCCCCCAGCATGCCATTTCATTCAGCCTTGTTCAGCTCCCTGGGAAGCATTCAGCACAGCAGGCTGTGAGGCTCTTTGTACTAGCACAGAATCTTTCTCTACCCATAGTTGGGTACTAATTCACACTCGAGGAAAGCAGAGTGAGGTAGCAGAATGTTGGGAATAAAACCCACCTTGGCTAGCTAGGATTTCACTATGCCTTTAGTCAGTGAAGCCTAGACAGACTTATACTTCCCCTGATGTTATTGTCCTGGATTTAGCTGGTGAGTGGAGAGGAAAGATTTGGTTCAGATTAAAGAATTAATAGACAACCCTTCAAACTTATCATTCTAACTTAATGTTAGATGAAGTGAGATCTCCTTAGTAGCATCTTAAGTAAGCACTTATACACACACTTCTCAGTATCTCTTTCTTTTCTTTTTTTCAGGTTTAATCTGATCTCAGCGAGAGATCTGAGTTTGGTTGGGCTTTTTTGTTGTTGTACTTATCTTCTTTTTTTAATGTTTTTGTAATGAACTTGATTAACTTACATTATCATTTTATTGTTCCCCCCCCCCCCCCTCCATTTTCTTCAGGCTTCTGTTGTCCATGGGATGGGTAGAAGAAGATAATACTGAATATGTCATCACGGAAGATGAAATTCGTGAATTTCAAAAGCGGGTAAGTTGTGTTTGGCCTACTCTTTTAAATTTTGTTCTTCTTTAGATGTCTAAATCATTTTATTACAATGTGTTTTTTCTCACTAGTATGTATGCTGTTTCTGAATGCATGCTAAAATTGAGAATGAAACACCTTGTAATACATTGAAGAAGAAGAAGAATTGTTGGCAGTTCCTTTATATTTGTACCCTGCATGACATCAAACTCGTCTCCAGAGCCATTGCGCCTTTGTGCTTCCTTTGGATACCTATTAGAGTGTGGCAGCTTACTCGTTAAAACAGCACTGTATCAGATGCAAATTCTGCCTATTCACCGGCGGCTGCCGCATGTATAGATATGTATTATTTCCAAAGATCCACCTATGTAAGCATTAATTTGAATACAATGCTAACAATATTTGACAGTGTCGCTCAGAAGAAAATATGAGACAGGACTTCTCTTTCTGGAAAATATCACCCTGACTTTCAGATCTTAATGCTTGATCTTAGATGAAGATGGGATTGGGTTGGGGGGTTTTTTGCCTGTGGGGGGGGTGGGGGTTGGAGCTGGTATCACATGATACAGTGTGTAAAACTAAGAACAGCTTTCTGGGTATCAACTGGCAAGAAAGCTTTTGGAATGTTATCCAAGTCAAAGAAGTGCAGACCTTAATCCTTATTTCATTTGCTTAGGTGAAGGTCACTTTCAAATTAATTTGATTCAGTTGATGTGTTTTATTTAAGTTTATGCTTGTGTGTGTGGTAATAATTCTTTTGTTATTGTTATTAATGTATTCATTTCTTTTTCTTCATCTCGTTGTTTCCTCCTCCAGCACGGTCTGAAATCACCACTTGGCAGTGCCCTAAATCGCAAACTGGTCAGCAATGGCATGCTCAATGGAATTCCATCGGAGGACGAGGAAAACGACAATAACAAGCATTTGTGATACAAATCTTTGCCATTTTCTTCTCACTCAATGTGGGATAAGATGGATTGAGTGTTTGAACCCGTTACCCTCTTTTATTATTATTTTTCACTTTCTTTTACATAGTCAAGAGAGGCATAAAAATATGTTATTTTTGCATAGTGAAAAGTATCCGCTGGGGAGGGCATCCTGTCAGAGGGAATGCTGGTTGCTTACGTAGTAAAACGATGGCTTTGGACCAAATCCATGAGAAAGCGTTCTTAGTCATTTAGAGATCAACATCTAGTTCTGGTCATTTGTTCACATTGAAACTAGTTGGTCATTGGCCTTATTTCACTGGATCAATTTTTCCCGCCCATCTTTTCATACTCTCTCTCTCTCTCTCTCTCTCTCTCTCTCTCTCTCTCTCTCTCTCTCTCTCTCTCTCTCTCTCTCTCTCTCTCTCTCTCTCTCTCTCTCTCTCTCTCTCTCTCTCTCTCTCTCTCACTCTCACTCACTCATTTTTAAAAAATTATCATTACTTAGTCATTCAGTCTGAGTTGCTAGGTATTCTGTTCCATTGATCTTTCAACCCATCTAGGCATTCTTTTTTTATTCAAAGCAATCTGGTCACAAAGCCAGCGAAGACGATGCTCCTCCCATCATTTCCCGTTTTATATAAATTGTACACTTGAATATTGGCAGCAAAAATGCATTTCATTTCACGGCCACATCCTTAAGAGTTAACCTCAAACGCATTGTAGGGCTCTCTTTATCTCTCCTCTTCCGTCACATCCTGGCTTCTCCGCATCCTCCTCCATCTGCCTTTTCTCCTCTTTTTAACACATTTACATTTTTAATGAGTAATCTCTATTTTCAGCAAACATCAGCCGTTATTGGTTGTTTTTGAGTTTTTAAATCACAACCTTCTTTTTTCTTTTTCTTTTTTTTTTTTTTTTCTTTTTCTTTTTTTTTGAATTTGTGATTTGAAATGGACTTTGTTTTGTTGGTTGGGGTGACATTCATACATATTTGTATTATTTCATTGCTTTCATCTTTTGGTTTAAAAAAATTATTGAGAACTTCATTATTGACCAAGATGATAAATGGTTTTAGTGATGCTTGGGTTTCCATTTGTTCTCTGTTAAGTCTAGTAGAGTGCTGCTAAAACTGCATCCATGTACATATCTACATCCCATTGGTTCCTTTTTAAAACGATTTTTTTGTTTTTCTTTCTCGTTGTTTTTGTTTCCACTCCCGATTTCATTCTGTTCCTCCATAATTGCTTTTGTTAATTTTGTCTATATATCACTTGCTACAAAGTTGTTAACCGTTATTGGTTTGATTAATTTCTGATTTATATGGTGACTAAGATGCCCCATTCTCATGTTGTTTGTGTTTTTTTCTCCTCTGGTGTTTTTGTTTGTTTTTTTTAATATTCTGGAGGATAAATTGAGAAATGAAATATTCATCCTTTAACCACGTTATGTTTTTGGTGCAAATTCATAATAGGACTAAAGACACTGACAGTCACTTTTGTTTTATTTATTTTTTCTATTTTACTCTTTTCTTTTTTAACATGTTTGAAGCTGAGAATGGCCTGCCTTGAATTATTACCACTACACGCATTCCTTTAGAACCAATTCAAGGGATTTGAAGTCCTTCATTTCATTGTTGCTGCAAAGATGAGCTTCAATTTCAACTTTTGGGGTAGATCACTTTGCCTGAGTATTGTTCAGTCGCTCAGAACGTGTGTCTCTGAGCTAAAATTACGCGTCGAGAAATACTTTGATACAGCTCTCCATGCAATGACATTTTTTTTTCTTTTAATGTTACACAACCCAATGCCGCCTTATTCCTTGATATTTTGTCTGTGGAGCTTAACATAATCAGTTTGTAGCTACTTAAATAATTGACTGTTGCACTTTCCTTCCTCTTCAGTTGATGCGAAAGACTGCTATCCCATTGGTTCCTTTTTAAAACATTTTTTTTTGTTTTTCCTCGTTGTTTTTTTGTATTGTATTTGCCACTCCCCGAATTCTGTTACGAGTGTGAGAGTTGCGTTGAATTCTTGGGTTAATTTTACAATGATTTATTGGTTTGATTAATTTCTGATTTATATGGTGACTAAGATGCGAGTTGTTTGTGTTTTTTTCTCCTCTGAATATTCTGGAGGATAAATTGAGAAATGAAATATGTTATGTTTTTGGTGCAAATTGAAACTAATAGACTAAAGACACTGACAGTCACTTTTGTTTTATTTATTTTTTCTATTTTACTCTTTTCTTTTTTTTTTTAACATGTTTGAAGCGAATTTCTCCAGAGAATGGCCTGTGAATTATTACCACTACACGCATTCCTTTAGAACCAATTCAAGGGATTTGAAGTCCTCTTTCCTTTTGTTTGTAACCTTGCTGCAAAGATGAGCTTCAATTTCAACTTTTGGGGTAGATCACTTTGCCTGATACATACAGCTCTCCATGCAATGACATTTTTTTTCTTTTCTTTTAATGTTACACAACCCAATGCCGCCTTATTCCTCTTTTTGATATTTTGTCTGTGGAGCTTTAACATAATCAGTTTGTAGCTACTTAAATAATTGACTGTTGCACTTTCTCTTCCTGCAACATGACTTCTTTGAGTCTTTTTTTTATTGTTTTGGGGGGTTTTTCCCTCGTAATATTCTTCTTCTTGTTTTCTCCAGTTTAAATGCTAATTTACACCAGGACTTGATGCGAGGAAGACTTCTTTTTTTTTCTGATGTAGGACAAATGATACTTTTGATTTGACTGTAGACTTTGATCAGGTTGCTGACTTTTAAATTTTTCTTCAATGTTTTCCATAGTGCCTTCCAATCTGTTCTCAGTTGCTACCATGATTGGCAGGTCATGAGGCCCTGACCTTGCAATATCTGTCGGTACAACAGACAATTTTCTCACGTTCCCCCCATCTCTCTCTCTCTCTCTCTCTCTCTCTCTCTCTCTCTCTCTCTCTCTCTCTCTCTCTCTCTCTCTCTCTCTCTCCCCTCCTCCCTCCTCTCTCTCTCCCCCTCCCCCTCTCTCCTCTCTCTCTCCACCCCCAACCCTTCCAAAATTACAAACAAACCCCCAAATTATAACCAACAGAACCCATTCCCTTGTATCTCTTTCCTTCCCTGTGTTAAGATCACCACCACGGTGGGTAGGGTTTACTTCAAACGGGGGGGGGGGGGGGGGGGAGACCTTCCTCTGCCTCTTCCTCTAATTTATTGTCGCTGCGTGTCATTTAACAAATTGTATCATAACCAAAATCCAAGTCGGCGCTTGTCAATAATGTGAGTATAAAAATACAAGATAAAAGTCATCTTTTGATGTTTTAGAACAAAATTAAAGTGATATTTAGAACAATAATATTCTGCATTATCACCTTTTAAAAACACTATAGAAAGGAGGGTTAAGAAGTGACATTGTTTAGTGGGGTTTTGTGACTGACAGCAGTCCACAAAAGACCAATTATATTGTCACTAGAGTTGTGGGGTCGGTAGTTTCTTCCGGGTCACACCTATTGGGTATATAAGAGGATGCAGAATTCCTTTTTCGACCATTCACTCTTGTTGAGTGTGAAAAGAAATGGCCCACTGCTCAGTCAACCTATATTAGATATAAAAAAGATACTGAGTACTGGACGTGTTTTTTTGTTAGTCTCGTGTGGAAGAATGTTGAAAAACATACCAATTAAATGATTAAAGAATATTAAGCAAAGGTTTTTAAGTTTGGAAGAAGAAGAAAATTTTCATTTATCTTAATGGTTTCTTTCTCATTTTAAAAGTTTCATTGCAAATGCTCCTATACATGGGTGTGTCTGAGATATAGATTAATATATGGGGGGGTTATGTCTCTTTCTCGCATGCCATTGTGAGAGTTAGCATTCCCATTACTTATTTATTATAGTAATAATATTGATAAAACATTTCTAAAGCGCATGAAGTCCATATATGATTATGTTCTGAGGCACTAGACATGGATGAGGACAAAGAAGGGAACTTGGGCAGCACTCCCAACTTTGGTGATAACAGGTAGCAGTAGTGCTGGTGATGAACATCGCATACAATCGGCTGTACCAATTTGTTATTTCCACGGCATATCTAGACATTGTGATGATTAGTTACTAATTTTGTAAAATTAGGAAAGTCAAGGAGTTATATTATGAAACTAGAACTTACAGGGTTGTTACACAGTAGAAATGAAGCATTTACTTATAAGTAACATACAAAAAGTAAAATGTTTTGTGTGTGTTATTATCCGTGTCACAGGAAGGGGTGACAGGCAGCTATTGAGATTGTATGAGCCGGGAATGCCTGTAAGTGACCACAGCGTCGAGGAGAAAAATCTGTATGTGGTGATTTTAAAATTTTAAGTGGGGAAGATGGAGCCAGACAAAGAAAGAGAGTGTGTGTGTGTGTGTGTGTGACAGAGAGAGGGAAGAGTGTTCAGACTTCTCACCCCGGATTGGATTTGAAAGATCCATGGGATAATGTGGAACTTGCATTTCTGTACAGAGCTGAGTTCTATCAAATATGTGGGAGGTTGAAGGTTGCTACTGGTAGGCCTTACTTCTTTCCTTTATCTCTTTTACATGTCCTTTCATCTCGCTCTGCTGTTTTCTCTCAACTTTTACTTTAGATATGAGATCTCTCCTTGTGTTTGGTGGACGGGACAGATTTTAGTAAAACAAATCTATTGATGAATCTTTATAATTATGTACAATTGTAATTAGTAATATACATTGTATAGAAAAGTCAGCAGGTAGATTCAATTTGTTGTGGAAATAGGGTAGTTTTTTGTTGGGTTTTTTTTTCCTTTCTTTTTGCTATTTTGTTTTTATTTGTGTTACTGGGGGTTGAAAAGGTGGGGCGGTTGTCGAAAGCTGCTGGTAGATCCTACTTCTTTCCTTTCACTCCTTTACATATCTTTCATCTTGCTGTTTCGGCATAATTCACCCTGAGATCGCCGCAAATGGTGGATGAGGTGCATTTCAATGAGTGAAAGTTGAAAGGGTCGTTAGTGTCTGCCATCTTTTAGTAGGGCGCAAACAGTTCCTCCATCATTCGACCGCTGTGTTCTGCTTTCCGCCCTTTATGTAGTCGCATCTAAAACCTGTACAGGTGATTGTGTGGGAGGGGGGTAAGAAGTTGCTGATGGCGTTTCCAAAATTTGTGCAATAGCCGTTTGGTTAATGGGCTAAAGTAAAAGACACACATGATATTATTAGTTCCCTGTTTTTGGAATGCATCAATTATCAATACTTCTACAAAGAAGTTCACTGTTTTTGAACAGCTATCAATATTCATTGCTTAACACTCCCCTGGGTGTGGTTGTGAGGGAGGGTGGGATTGTTGGATTTGTTGCTTTGTTATGCCCAGGTATGAAATGGAAAATAGGTTAAAATGACTTGCTCTTCCCTCTATCCCAGCCCCTTCCCTCCTTTTACTCCTCTCCTTCTATTTTTCTCCTTATTTCTCTCTCACTCTGACACCCGCAAAAATATTTTTTTAAAATAATTTGAAATAAAGTAGATGAAAACGATGCACTAGAACAACAAAACTATACCTTCTTTTCAACTTACTCATTCTCTCCAATGTATGTTGTTTTGGAGGATTTTTTCTTCTTTTTCTTTTCCTTTTTTACATGAATGAAGACAATTACTGTTGAGTAGTGCGGCCAGCCTTGTGTTTGCTAATGATTGAACAAGATGACGTTAATTGTTTTATGGCATGCAGGGAAAATCTTCAGCGTTGATTTGAACTTGGCAGGCTGAGGTTGCATGTGGACTACTACCACTACTACAGATAACAGACGTTGTTGTTGTTGATGTTGTTGATACTAGTTTTAATAAGCTTTTGGCATAAATTAACACTTTCACTGTTGTTATTATTCTTGTACTGCTGTAGGTGTGAGTGTGTTTGCTTGTATGTGTGTTAGTTTGTTGGTATTTTTGTTTTGTTCGATTGTGTTGGAATGACGGAATTCAATTTTGTGTGTTCTTTTCTGCGTGTTTCAAATGAATGATTATTACAGATGCATATTTTATGAAGGAAATGAATAATTTGATCATTAACAAAGTAATTTTTGCCTTGCTTTGATTTTCACAGGGTTTGGCCCTCTTTCATCTGTCATTGTTCACTCAATGCTCTATCAAAGTATGGAAATAAAATTGATGATGTCATTGTCAAATAGATTATGATACAAAGGCTTGATCTTATTTTTTCCTTTTATTAGTTGATTTCCTGTTTGTAACTTGTTGACAGATTTGTGTATATAATATATGAATGTGTGTGTGTGTCTCTCTCTGTCTCTCTCTCTCTCTGTCTCTGTCCTCTCTCTCTCTCTCTCTCTCTCTCTCTCTCTCTCTCTCTCTCTCTCTCTCTCTCTCTCTCTCTCTCTCTCTCTCTCTCTCTCTCTCTCTCTCTCTCCCTCTCTCTCTCTCTCTCTCTCTCTCCCTCTCTCTCTCTCTCTCTCTCTCTCTCTCTCCTCTCTCCCTCTCTCTGTCTCTCCCTCTCCCTCTCTCTCTCTCCAATTCATTGATGGGTGGGTACTACTTCTTTACGTTTAATCTTTTATGCTTATTTCATTTTAAGTTTTCTCTTAATTGACCACTACATACAGCATATTTTGGTAGTGAGGATAAATTTAATTTAAACAAACTGAGACAACACACTTTCATTATTCAGATATTCATGGAATTGACTGATAAAACCAATGTTTTCTGATGATCTTTTTAGGTTTAATTCTGTCCAATGCAAGCAAATCACTTACAGTACACCCGTCCACTCTCTCATACACACTATTGAGAATTTGATTAAAATTACGCTATAAGTTATAATGAGACACCAGTAAACCCCACAATTTCTACCAATTTCAGGTTTCAATTCATTGCGCACTCATTACTCAGAAATTGAATGAAAATACACTATAACTATAAGTGTTAACTAAATATGAAGTTAGAACGAGACATCAGTAAACACCCACAATTTCTACGAATTTTAGGTTTCAATTCATTGAACACAAAATAATGATACAGTAATACTGATACCAATTCAGTTTCAGTGTAATAATTCAGCTTGCAGCTAATTCAGGAAAAAATATCAGCTGGTTGTGGGTTATAGCCAAACATTTCTAAGTCTTTTCTGAAAATCTCTTGCAACTTCAATCTGTCTCTAAGGGGTACTTGAAGATAAAGTTTTACCAAAGCATTTCTCTTTTGTTTGGACTTGTCCATGGACTTGACCGACTTTTGATGTGCAGACCACGCAATGTCGGCGAACTCGTCGCCCGAAATCGTACTACACTCTGACTCTTTCAGAGGGAACTTCATGTCCGTCGATACGAAGCCTCGCACGTGGAATGACCACCAGAGCTTGCTGAGAGTCGTGCAGATCGGCTCGCATTTCTCGATTTCTTTTTTGCTCTTCATGACACCCATGGATTTTCCCCTGAGTTCTCTTTCGTCGTGATTCATGTCAAAGTCGATAGATACGTTCACGGAATTTAACATGTAGCTGAAATCCTCTTTGTAGGTTTCCAAATGTCCCACATAATCATACTGCTGTTGACAAATTTTGCACTGTTTGTATATGGGTAAGAAATGCGGATTTCGATGCCATTGGTTTGCCTGAGAATAGATGAAATACTTAATGAATTCTGGAAACGTTACATCGTTGCCGCATTTTTACTTATCCCACTCGGCTGGGCCCGAAAATTCTTGACGATGAGTTTGCCGTAGGAAGACCAAAACGATGGTGTAAGGACTATTTTACAAATGAAACCTGAAACGAGACGAGAGTAAGGCTCTCGGACTAAATAGAATCTTTTATTTGTTGTTTCTCTCCCTTTCCCTTTGCCTTCTTTCCCTTTGCCTTTTCCTTTCCCTTTCTGCCGCCACCTTGAAGCGCGTCGTGGTTATGCCTCAAGTACTTCATAAATGTAGTACCAATTTTGGGAATCTGGCACCACGTCAGACCAGCAATTTTGGACACAATGTTTTTCCCCCACCGACCCGATGTCGCCATATTGCCAGACTCAGCAGACAAGGCTTGACACACCTCCTGGATTTTCCGGTTCCTGTCTGCGAATCGTTGAGCCACTCGGGCTGATGTTTCGGTATCAAGTGTTGAGGGCGGTTTTGGTTGTAATTTTATGATGTTATCGGGATTGCTGTTTGCACTTGCAGCAGCAGCATGTTCCGGGACAGAACTCTTTTTGCGTTTGATGACTCAAAAAGTGAATTGTCTGATTCTGAGGCAATGCCAGTGTGATCATGCTCAACATCATTATTATTATCAATATTATCATCCGCCGTTTTGGTGGTATCCATAGAGATCGTTTGGGCATAACTCTTGCTTATGGAATCATCTGTGCTTTCTGAATTTTTGTCCCAATTATTATTATCATTGTTATTATTATTAATATTATCTTTGTCGGGACCTGTATCTGGAATATTGCTTCTTACTGTATTTTTGTCTTCACTTTTCACCTCATAAACATAATACGTATGCTGACTTTTGTTGCTTTCCTTCCGTGCAGAAATTGCTGCTGGGTCATCATGAGTTTGGTGGTCATCATGCTCATTGTTTGTAGTAGTAGCAGTTTTTGTTTTTGTTGCTGTAGATGCATATTTTGTCTTGTCTGTATCTGTTGGGCGCCTCGGACTCTGATCACTTACTGCAAGTGCAAGTTTTAGTCCGTTTTCCCGTATAGCTGCGTCGTCGATGTATTCATGGGAAAAGACTCCGCTACGCTCTTCTACTTCTTCTTGTGTTCTATTTTTATCAATGTCATCACTGTCATCAGCTGATTGATGGCTGACGTTGTAGAGATAGCTGTCACGCTGCGAACACAAGGTAATGAAAAGAATATATTATATTAATATTATAAGTTATATATAAGGAATAGAAGGGTACAGACAAATAAGTGAAACGAAAAATAATTTATTAAATAAAGAACAGGTTACGAAGCAATTTAAATTTAAGAGTTCATGATTTCACTTACATCATAATAATATGAATATACTAATTATGATATAGTGAAATTAATCGTGAAAAAATGGAATGTTTCGGGAGCAATGCACAAAGATAACATGTGCAGAAAACCAAATTAATCGCACATACATGAATACACACGGAATAAAAATAACAAAAGATGATATTATACATGTACCATAAAATTGAAATTGAAAATTACAAAATTACTGGAGGTGAAATATCGGAGTATTCAAAAACGGGGAGGTCGAGGGTGGGGAAAGAAAGTTAAATTGGACAGGTCAGGTTTAAATGTACAGATAGTTTATATTCTTGGTGTTTAGTATTCAGCAATCAATTTGACTTATGCGATGATTAATGCTTAGGTGAGTAGGTTGAAAATAAGAAGAAATGGGTGATAAAAATCAAACACAAATAAAAGAGCTCTGTAAAGACAGACATACACCGTGGCTTGATGCACAGATGTACATGTACCTCCACCTTCCCATATAAACACAGAATCTACATCTCGTCGCTTTTCCTCCCACACAAATATCTCCACCTACTCCAACATACGTGGTCCTTCACCTGTATCTACATTTACACCTTCGTCCCCCCCCCCCCCGCCACTACACATATACCTTCAACTTCAACTATTTATGTACACACATACCTTCCAACTCCCCATGTACACATATACCTTCAACTCCCCATGTACGCACACACCTTCATCTCCCCATGTACACACGTACCTTCAACTCCCCATGTACGCACATACCTTCAACTCCCCATGTACATATATTCAACTACCTTACATATATATACCTTCTCTCCATGTACACACATACCTTCAATTCCCCATGTACACACGTACCTTCAATTCCCTATGTACACATATACCTTCAACTCCCCATATACTATACACATGTACCTTCAACTCCCTATGTACACATATCTTCAACTCCCCATGTACACATGTACTTTCAACTCCCCTTGTACGCACATACCTTCAACTCCCCATGTACACACACACCTTCAACTCCCAATGTACACACACACATTCTACTCCCCCCATGTACACTTTAACCTTCAATTCCCCATGTACACATGTACCTTCAACTCCCTATGTACACATATATCTTCAACTCCCCATGTACACACGTACCTTCAACTCCCCTTGTACGCACATACCTTCAACTCCCCTTGTACACACACACACACACCTTCACCCAATGTACACACACACATTCAATTCTCCATATACACACATACCTTTGAACTCCCATATACACATGTACCTTCAACTCCCCTTGTACACACATACCTTCAACTCCCCATGCAGACATATACCTTCAACTCCCCATATACACATATACCTTCAACTCCCCATATACACATATACCTTCAACTCCCCATGTACACGTACACACCTTCAACTCCCCATGTACACATCTACCTTCAACTCCCCATGTACACACATACCTTCACTCCCCATGCAGACACATACCTTAAACTCCTCATGTACACCCACACCTTCCCTCCCCATGTAAATACCCTTCAACTACCCATGTGTACACATACTTTCAACTCTCCATGTACATACGTACCCTTAAATCCCAATGTACACACACACACACCTTCAACACCCCATGTACACACACACCTTCAACTCCACATGTACACACACACCTTCAACTCCACATGTACACACATACACACACACACACACACACACCTTCAACTACCCATGTTCATATATAATTTCACCCAACCCCATGCACATAAAAACTTTCAACTTCCCATGTACCTCCCCATGTACACACATACCTTCAACTTCCCATGTATACACATACCTTCAACTCCCGGCGTACAAACATATCTTCAACACCTTGTGTACACACATACCTTTAACTCCCTATATACACATATACCGTCAACTCCCTATGTATACACATGCCTTGAACTCCTTATGAACACGCATACCTTCAACTCCCCATGTATACACATACCTTCAACTCCCGACGTACAAACATATCTTCAACACTTTGTGTACACACATACCTTTAAATCCCTATGTACACGCATACCTCCAACTTCCCATGTAAACGCATACCTTCAACTCCCCATGTACACGCATACCTTCAACTCCCCATGTACACGCATACCTTCAACTCCCCATGTACACAGCTTTCAACTCCCCATGTACCTTCAACTCCCCATGTACACGCATACTTTCAACTCCCCATGTACACGCATACCTTCAACTCCCCATGCACACGCATACTTTCAACTCCCATGTACATACATACTCCCTTCAACTCCCATGTACACGCATACCTTCAACTCCCCATAATTTCCACCCCCATGTACACACATACAACTCCCCATGTATACCTTCAACCGTACACGTATACCTTCAACTCCCCATGTACACGCATACCTTCAACTTCCCAACACGCATCCCCTCCCCATGTACACGTATACCTTCAACTCCCCATGTACACACATACCTTCAATTCCCCATGTACATGCATACCTTCAACTCCCCACGTATACATATACCTTCAACTCCCCATGTACATGCATACCTTCAACTCACCATGTACACACATACCTTCAACTCCCCATGTACATGCATACCTTCAACTCCCCATGTACACATACCTTCAACTCCCCATGTACATGCATACCTTCAACTCCCCATGTACACACATACCTTCAACTCCCTTTGTACACATATACCTTCAACTCCCCATGTACACATATACCTTCAACTCCCCTTGTACACATATACCTTCAACTCCCCATGTACATGCATACCTTCAACTCCCCTTGTACACACATACCTTCAACTCCCCCATGTACACATATACCTTCAACTCCCCATGTACACACATACCTTCAACTCCCCATGTACACACATACCTTCAACTCCACATGTACATACATACCTTTAACTCCCCATGTACACACATACATTCACCTCCCTATGTACACATATACCTTCAACTCCTTATGCACACATATACCTTCAACTCCCTATACATACCTTTAACTCCCCATGTACACGCACCTTCAACTCCCCATACATGCATACCTTCAACTCCCCATGTACACGCATACCTTCAACTCCTTCAACTCCCTATGTACACACATATAACCTTCTATCCGCATACCTCAACTCCCCATGTACACACATACCTTCAACTCCCCATGTACACATACCTTCAACTCCCCATGTACACATATACCTGCAACTTGAACTCCCCATGTACAACCATACCTACGACTCCCTATGCACACGCATACTTTCAACTCCCCATGTACATGGATACCTTTAACTCCCCATGTATATACATACCTTCAACTCCCCATGTACATGCATACCTTCAACTCCCTATGTACACACATACCTTCAACTCCCCATGTACACATATACCTTCAACTCCCCATGTACACATATACCTTCAACTCCCCATGTACACACATACCTTCAACTCCCCATGTACACATATACCTTCAACTCCCCATGCACACATATACCTTCAACTCCTTATGTACATACATACCTTGAACTCCCCATGTACATGCATACCTTCAACTCGCCATGTACAACCTTCAACTCCCTATGTACACACATACCTTCAACTCCCCCATGTACACATATACATTCAACTCCTATGTACATACATACCTTCAACTCCCCATGTACACGCATACCTTCAACTCCCCACGTACATGCATACCTTCAACTCCCCATGTACACGCATACCTTTAACTCCCTATGTACACACATACCTTCAACTCCCCATGTACACACATACCTTCAACTCCCTATCTATCCGCATACCTTTGACTCCCCATGTACACACATACCTCCAACTCCCCATGTACACACATACCTTCAACTCCCCCATGTACACATATACCTTCAACTCCCTATGTACACACATACCTTCAACTCCCCATGTACAACCATACCTACGACTCCCCATGCACACGCATACCTTCAACTCCCCATGTACATGGATACCTTTAACTCCCCATGTATACACATACCTTCAACTCCCCATGTACATGCATACCTTCAACTCCCTATGTACAACTCCCCTCCCCATGCACACGCATACCTTCAACTCCTCACATATACCTAACTCCCCATGTACACACATACCTTCAACTCCCCATGTACACATATACCTTCAACTCCCCATGTACACATATACCTTCAACTCCCCATGTACACATACCTTGAACTCCCATCACAACTCAACTCCCCATGTATACAACTCCCCATGTACACGCATACCTTCAACTCCCTATGTACACACAGACCTTCAACTCCCTATGTACACATATACCTTCAACTCCCCATGTACACGCATACCTTCAACTCCCCATGTACATACATACCTTCAACTTCCCATGTACACACAACTCTATGTACCTCCAACTACCCATGTACACACATACCTTCAACTCCCTATGTACACATATACATAACTTCCCATGTACAATATACTCCCCCCATGTACACACATACCTTCAACTCCCACATACCTTCAATTCCCTGTGTACATATACCTTCAACTCCCCATGTACACACATACCTTTCCCCATGTACACGCATACCTTCAACTCCCCATGTACACGCATACCTTCAACTCCCCATGTACACGCATACCTCCAACTCCCCATGCACACGCATACTTTCAACTCCCCATGTACACGCATACCTTCAACTCCCCATGTACATGCATACCTTCAACTTCCCATGTACACGCATACCTTCAACTCCCCATGTACATGTATACCTTTAACTTCCCATGTACACACATACCTTCAATTCCCCATGTACATGCATACCTTCAAGTCCCCATGTACACATATACCTTCAACTCCCCATGTACATGCATACCTTCAACTCACCATGTACAGACATACCTTCAACTCCCCATGTACATGCATACCTTCAACTCCCCATGTACAGACATACCTTCAACTCCCCATGTACATGCATACCTTCAACTCCCCATGTACACATATAACCCTTTCAACTATACTTCAACTCCCCTTGTACACATATACTTTCAACTCCAATGTACACATACCTTCAACTCCCCTTGTACACATATACCTTCAACTCCCCATGTACATATACCTTCAACTTCCCATGTACATGCATACCTTCAACTCCCCATGTACACACATACCTTCAACTCCCCATGTACATGCACACCTTCACGTCCCCATGTACATGCATATCTTTAACTCCCTATGTACACACATACTTTCAACTCCCTATGTACACACATACCTTCAACTCCCTATCTATCCGCATACCTTCAACGCCCCATGTACACACATACCTCCAACTCCCCATGTACACACAAACCTTCACTTCCCTATGTACACACATACCTTCAACTCCCCATGTACACACATACCTACGACTC
This sequence comes from Doris montereyensis, assembly GCA_037039925.1. NCBI lineage: Eukaryota > Metazoa > Mollusca > Gastropoda > Nudibranchia > Dorididae > Doris > Doris montereyensis. The sequence continues at coordinate 414,192 of JAXRKP010000152.1, read as the reverse complement.
CCCATGCACACGCATACTTTCAACTCCCCATGTACATGTATACCTTCAACTCCCCATGTACACATATACCTTCAACTCCTATGTACACGCATACCTTCAACTCCCCATGTACACATATACCTTCAACTCCCTATGTACACACATACCTTCAACTCCCCATGTACACACATACCTCCAACTCCCCATGTACACACATACCTTCAATTCCCTATGTACACATATACCTTCAACTCCCCATGTACACACATACCTCCAACTCCCCATGTACACATATACCTTCAACTCCCCCTTGTACACACATACCTTCAATTCCCTATGTACACACATACCTCCAATTCCCCATGTACACACATACCTTCAACTCCCCATGTACACACATACCTTCAATTCCCTATGTACACATATACCTTCAACTCCCCATGTACACATATACCTTCAACTCCCCATGTACACACATACCTTCAACTCCCCATGTACACACATACCTTCAACTCCCCATGTACACACATACCTTCAACTCCCCATGTACACATATACCTTCAACTCCCCATGTACACATATACCTTCAACTCCCCATGTACACACATACCTTCAACTCCCCCATGTACACACATACCTTCAATTCCCTATGTACACACATACCTTCAACTCCCCATGTACACATATACCTTCAACTCCCCATGTAGACACATACCTTCAACTCCCCATGTACACACATACCTTCAACTCCCCATGTACACGCACACCTCCAACTCCCCATGTACACGCATACCTCCAACTCCCCATGTACACATATACCTCCAACTCCCCATGTACACGCATACCTCCAACTCCCCATGTACACGCATACCTTCTCACCCCCGGACTTTGATTTTGAATTGAATTCATCGACATCCACAGCTAGGGTCATCTGGGGGGGGGGGGGGGGGGAGGGGGTTGTAGGAATTTTGATTCTGCCACTACTGCTTGTAAACAGCCAAGGAATCTGTAAAGTGCACAGATAGTTGTGAGCTGCACACGGGACTTCCTTTTTATTGTCCGTTTCCGATGAGATTAGATGTCGGTTCACATACGTGGACTACATCGTCCGTTTCCGATGAGACTAGATGTCGGTTCACCTACTTGGACCACATCGTCCGTTTCCGATGAGACTAGATGTCGGTTCACCTACTTGGACCACATCGTCCGTTTCCGATGAGACTAGATGTCAGTTCACATACTTGGACCACATCGTCCTTTTCCGATGGGACTAGATGTCGGTTCACCTACTTGGACCACATCGTCCGTTTCCGATGGGACTAGATGTCGATTTACATACTTGGACTGGGACTACGGGATTTACATACTTGGACTACGGGGGTAGGTTTCACTTGAAAAAAACTTGAGAAAATGTTTTAACCGTCAGCGAGGCTTGAACCCATGGCCTATTGGGTTGAGAAACCGACACCTTGCCTCTGAACTACCGAGTCCTCCACTCACGGACAGGCCTGCCCCTTTCATCAAACAAACCAATTACTAAATGATAATGAGTTAAGAACTATACGTAGAATTACCGAAGTGATTACCGTTAAACTTCACGTGAAAATGAAAGCTTACCTCTTTGTGCTTGATCCACGGCTTGCTGTTACCTTTGAGAAGGAAAGACAGGTTCATTAATCGGTTATGTTTGTTATTTATTGTCGTATGTATAGTGTGCTCATCATTAACTTTTTTTATTTATAGCCATCCAAACCATTAACCCCACCCCACCACCACAACCACGGCAACTGTCTTCTGTTTTATTGTCCTCACCATCATAATAATTGAAGATTGGTCTTGATGATGATATGATAAAGATAATCATAATAATAATAATGCATGTACTGCTAATAGTAACACTACATGTACTACTAAAACTAGTAATACTACATGTACTACTATTACTACTACTACTACTACTACTACTACTACTACTACTACTACTACTACTACTACTACTACTACTACTACTACTACTACTACTACTACTACTACTATTACTATTACTACTATTACTACTACTACTACTACTATTACTACTACTACTATTACGACTACTACTATTACTACTACTAAAAGTAGTGCTACTAAAAATAATAATAATAATAATAATAATAATAATAATAATAATAATAATAATAATAATAATAATAATAATAATAATAATAATAATATAATAATAATAATAATAATAATAATAATAATAATAAATAATAATAACTACTGGAAAATAGAAAAGCACTCAGAGAACGCATACCTCTGCTGAGGCCGTCTATTATTAGTTCTAGAACTACATTATATAGTATATAAATATACCGTTGCTGTAGCTGATGAACAAGAAGCCAAGCAGGATAGTGGCCACACAGGCAATGCAGATGTTCCGCAGACAAGCCAATGTGGGTTGAGGGATCATTTGGCCGAATACCTCCCTTCGTCCAAACTCCTAGGAATTCGTGGGATGGTCTTTGTAATTGTTGTCGTTGGTGTTGATTTGAAATTGTTCCTGTTCCCTTATGGAAAATTGTTTTTGTCTGTTTTAAGTAGGGGTGGAGTAGGGAGAGGATGGGAGGAACGAATTGTGTATCTTTTGTTTTGCTATTGTTGATGTTGTTTTCTGATTGCGTTTTAATGCTGGTCTTTTGTGGTAGGGTGTTTGATGGTTGAGGTTTTGATTTGTGTTTTGTTTGATTTCGTTTGAAGATTTTATTTTTTTTTTAAGAAGGCCTTGCTGATTTTTTTATATGTTCTGGTTGAGGTTCCTTTTTCTTTGCTTTGTTTTGTGAGTTTTCTGGGGGGGGGGTTGTTTTGTTTATGAAGGTTGGGTTTTTTTTGGGGGGTTGTTTTTTTATGGACTGGTTGTGTTTATATTCATGAATTGATGACGTTTTGATCTCAATTCCTTGGTCATTCAAAGTTCATCAACTGAAGAAAACAGATACAATAAACACATTCATACAATTGAAATACAGTAGACTACGATGACTGGTAATTATTGTTTCATTGAGTCGAATTCATCGTGGGAGCACTGCTATGTTTTGCAAAATCGTAATCCTGATGACAAGGATTCAGTATATCATACAGAAAGAGAGAGAGAGAGAGAGAGAGAGAGAGAGAGAGAGAGAGAGAGAGAGAGAGAGAGAGAGAGAGAGAGAGAGAGAGAGAGAGAGAGAGAGAGGGAGAGGGGACACAGAGAGAGAGAGGGGGAGAGGGAGAGATCATATGCTCAGATAGAACTCACTTGACCCAAAATCAAACAGGGGCCTCATCCAAATCACAAAAAGTGCACAAAATGCCTTGGGGGGGGGGGGGGGGGGGAGCAGTGCTCGAACCCAGTACATGTGCGACTGGGTCACAGTGATATACCTTTTACCACATGGCCATCTCGTTCCCAAATGTTGCAAGCCTAAATTCAGTATCTTAATCTTGCATATTAAATTGTTGTTTTTTGTTTTTAAAATTACATGCATATATTCCTTGTACAAACCATGTCACTCGTTTTGGATGACAACAACAAAAAAAACAAACGACAACGCCTACTTACAATTTGTTACACATATTTTATAATATGATGCTAATAATAAATTATATGTGTATGTGTGTGTGTGTGTGTGTGCGCGCGAGTGTATTTGTGTGAGCGTGTATGTGAATAACCCCCCCAAAAAAAAAAAATCAAATTAAATCAATTTATTCAGTAGATTAAAGGCCATTTGCCCAGAATACAAATTACCTATACATTCGAACATAAATTTACTCATAGACTTCCATTATACAAAACGAAGCTTTGAACTATACAATATTACATCGTCGCCAAACAAACATAATATATTTATCCACAAAGACGTACATGTATACATATACATACATATACATACATTCATGTACACATACATACATACATACAGGTTCGTACATACATACATACATACATACATACATACATACATACATACATACATACATACATACATACGACATATTCTTTTACATAATCATAAATGCGCTTTTCTTCGGGGAGACCATCTCCTACCAGACGCGTCCCCATGTTGCGGATAGGGGAACAGCCCTCTAGATATAGAGGTCAGCTGCGAATACCGAATAAGCAGTCGCGGACAAAACTGGCGTTAGCCAGTGAGGACGGAGTGGGGCTGCAGAGTGGGAACTCAGCCCTTAGAAAATGCTCTAGATGTCCTGTGAGGTGGCTAACATTAACAACAGGCGAACCGAGGCGCCTTTATTACCTCTCCCGGGCGGACAGAGCTCGTTAAGCTGGAAAGGCAATTTGTCTAGGAGAAGGAAAACTCCGATTTCAAACCATGGGCAGACATGGCTCATGAGTGGGAAAGCTACCTGTCTAGGAGTGAATCTCCAAAATACATCCTGGTCCTCCAGGATGGAGGCATAGGGTTAACGCCCCTATCTTGTAAAAGAAATACAATGTTACAGAAACCGACTATGGATTAAAATATAAGAAGACAGGTGAAGGAAAGACTGATACACATAGTTCTGGATCCGCAGCTCAACAAAACCAGACTGGACTGGCGATCTAGAGCACTGTACCAATGATGGGTGAGGGCCAAAGCCGGAAGGAAGCCAGCAACCAGACTATATCAAGTCTTCTGAATCCAAAACAATCAATTTTGGTGGGCGCATGGAATGTGTCACACTTTATCAGACAGGAAAACTTGCGCAGACAATAAATGAAATGGACAAATATAAAATAGATATCCTGTCTATATGTGAATCACGATGGACTGACAATGGCAAAAGAGATCTCGCTACTGGTCATACGATCCTCTACCCAGGAAGACAAGACAATCAACATAAGAATGGAGTTACCCTGATACTATTAAAAAAAACGGCAAAAAGACTTTGCTGGAATGGGAACCCATGGGTGAAAGCTAGGTTTAATTCCAAATACGCAAAGATGACCATCCTCGTGTGTTACGCCCCGCAAGAAGACAAAAGTGAGGAGGAGAAAGAACAGTTTCATGAAAGATTTAACAGCACAGTACAAAAGACCCCAAGACATGATCTTCTTATTGTTCTTGGTGATTTAAAACGCCAAGGTTGGAAAAGTTAATAGTCAAAGAGAACACATAATGAAGGACTAGCTGCAGACATGAATGACAATGGAGAACGTTTGGCGGAATTTTGCGCAGAAAACAATTCAATCATTGGAGGAACCATCTTTAATTAAGCATAGAGACATCCACAAATATACATGGACCTCTCCAGACGGAAAACCCAAAAAACCAAATTGACCACATCACTATCAATAAGAAATGGAAGAGATGTGAGAACAAGAAGGGGAGCCGATGTTGCAAGTGACCATGAGCTCCTGACTGCTAACATGCGTATAAAATTAAGGAAGACAAAGAAAAGTGACATCAGGAAAGAGAATTTTGACGTTGGAAAGCTGCAAAACAAAGAGATTGCTAAAAAAAAAATTCAAAATAGAGTTGTCAAATCGATACCAGGCCTTCTTGGATGAGCAAGAACTGTCTTTGACAAAATTCAACCAGTAACTGCTAGACCTGAGCCAGGAACTACTGGGACCTAGCAAAAGAAAAAAGAAAGGTGGATATCATGGAAAGTGATCGAAGAAAGAAAAAAGACAAAGGGCTGCCTACTGATCACCAGATCGGAAATAATTAAAGAACAAATCCATAATGAATATACGAGGCTAGACAAAAAAGTCAGTCAAAGCGGACAAGAAAGCTTACTATGATATGTTAACATAAAGAGCAGAAAAAGCAAGCCACAGAAAAGATATGAAGACTCTATACTAGACAGCTAAAGAACTTTACAAAGGGTATTAAATAATGACACACCGATCAAGGACACATAAGGAAATTTACTCTCGAGCGAAGCAGACTAAATGAACAGATGGAAAGCGCATTTCGAGTGTGTCCTCTAAACAGGGAAACTCCAAAGCTCCGTACGGTCATTAAACCTGCAGAAAATGACTTGGACATCAACACGCTACCCCCAACTTTAGATGATTTTTTTAAAGCAATAGAGAGTTTTTTAAAAACAGGGAAAGCAGCAGGTGAAGATCGGGTGACAGCGGAAAGGATTAAGATAGAAAAAGAAATGACTCCTAAAATATTACAAAGCATATTTCAAGAAATGAGTGGAGTGTTGGACTCATCGTCAAATACCAAAAACGGGAGATTTTTCTAAATGTTATAATTGGAGGGGAATCATGCTACTCTCTATCACCAGCAAAATTTTCAGCAAAATATTACTAAACCGTATAAACCCTACAGTCGAACCAAAACTTGGAAAGTAGCAAGCAAGATTTAGGAAAGGCCATTGGCGCTCAAACCATATATTCATCTAAGACAAATCTTTTAACAATGCCAAGAATGGAATGCTCCCCTGTACTCAAATTTTATAGATTTTGAAAAGGCTTTTGATAGTGTACACAGACCTGCATTATGGAATATCCTATGGCACTGTGGCATCCCCTCCAAAGTAGTTAGCATAATCAAAATGCTTTACAGGGACTTTCATGCTAAAGTAGTCTGTGGAAATAAATTGACGGAGAGCGTAAACATCAATACAGGTGTGAAACAGTGTTGCATTCTATCACCTTTTCTATTCTGCCTTTCTATCGATTGGATTATGAAGGAATGTGTTGAAAATGAGAAAACAGGACTAAGGTGGACATTCATTGAAATATTAGAGGACCTTGATTTTGCTGATGATCTTGTACTCCTGTCACAGAACATCACAAATATACAAACCAAAACACAGCGAGTTGATAACAATGCACAAAAACTGGGGCTACACATAAATATTGGAAAAACAAAAATGATGAGGATAAACAACAAATCAAAACAACCGGTGAAACTTGGAAGCAAGGAGATTGAGGATATACAAGCTTTCACATATCTCGGAAGTAAAATTACTCAAAATAGAAATTCTAAAGATGAAATCAAAGAAATTTATTTGTATCACTGAATAACATTTGTAATTCAAGAAAAATCTCAATTAAAACAAAACTCAGATTCTACAAATCTAATATTCTAGCTGTCCTTCTCTATGGTGCTGAATCTTGGAAAACAATAAATAACATCTGCAGAAAGATCGACACCTTTCAAAAAAAATGTCTCAGAAAGATCCTCAAAATATTTTGACCAAACACGATATCAAACATCTTTCAAGAAAGAACATCACTGGAGTCAATATCCCAGATTGTGGGGAGGAGAAGATGGAAGTGGACTGGTCACATCCTTAGAATGAATGCTGATGCCATCCTTAAAATAGCCCTCAGATGGACCCTTCAGAGAACAAGGAAGAGAGGTCGCCCGCTAGAATCCTGGAGGAGAAGCATCGAAAAAGAGCTAAAGACCCAGCGATGGACGTGGGGGCAGATGACAAAGTTGGCATCTGATCGTGTTCAATGGCAATCCAATGTGTCGGCCTTATGTGCTGCCCAAGCACCACGAGGATAATAATAAGAAATGCGCTTTACAAAGCCAGCAAAATGTGTCTTTTTACAAATACAACAACGCCCCCCTCTCCTCCTCCTTTGCATTTTGTTCTTCTAGAGAAAAATGTTTTATACTCAGGAAAAAAAACTGCTGGAATGCATCTTCAGGGCACTTCTCGAATTCTCTTAATGCAAAAACATCAAATAGCAGGGGAGGATTTACCATACGGACATACAGGACAGTGTCCTCCCTAACAGATCAACAATTTAATCACCAATACATCTTCATATAGATCGAACTCTAGAATGAAAATAATGCAAATTTATTGAAGGCCATGAAAACCTTCAGTGCTGGTTCTCGTACATAGATCTAGCAGTAGTGGTCAGACAAGGCATGTGAGCGGTATCACGTGATGCGACAGGACAGATTAGGGACGCGCCAAGCGAGCGGTGAGGGTGAGTCTATTTTTAGAGGGGGACATTTTGCGTTTGTGTCCTCAAGAGCTGATCACTTTTACTACGTAATGAGAGCCCAAATGTACGTCGAAGTGGAGGCCTTAATTAAAGACTAAACGAGTGAGAATGGTTCGGGACACTTTGCATCTGTGTCCCACGTTTGGCGCATTGGCATGCGTAAAATGAAAACTGGCTAAATTTATGTATTTTATTCGTTTGGCTAACGATTTTAAGCTTAATTTTTAAACTTTGCTCATGTAAATTAACATTTTACGAATTAGCATCTAGATCTATGTATATACTAATATCAATTAAAATGATCAGTTTTTAAAGTTGTATTTTAATGTTGTAAAAATATCGAAATTGAGAATTGAAAAAAGATTGATAATTTACTTTTTACCTGCCAGCGTAATGCTTAGTACAGCTGCCTAGTCGATAATTGTTGTACACGTATGTAGATCTAATTACAAACACACCACGGCAGTGAGATAATACTTGTCACTGTAGAGTCTTATCGTGAATAAATCTATAATAATTTATTGATCTGCGTGCTCATAATGATAAATGTGTGTATTGATTTAATGGTGAATGAGATAGATTTTCTTTTTTAAAATAACTTCAAAAGTTTGAAGCATGATGATAAGCTACAAATAAAACATTAAGGACCTCATCAACTGAAAGAAGTTGCGTTTTCGGCTTTCGAAAACAGTCTACGTATGATATTGTCAAATGGTTGACTATTATCGTATGGTGGGGTAGGGGGGCGCTTGTTTTGCTTCTATTGTTTATTATTTGGAGGCGATAACATTTGGTCACAAAGCGGTTGCGTGGACATGAAAGATTTGAAAGATAAGGTTAAGATTAATAAGAAGTATCAATGTCGTTTAATCCATATGGTCACTGCTGTCAAATATACGACAAACGAATAAAAACATATACCCGACATACTATGGGACAGGATCGACTAAATGCTTTAATTGTTTAAAATGTCAGTTCACAAGCGTTTGGGTTTTTTTTAATAAGGAGTATGAATACTTTAAACCAAAGAGACATCAATCGATTTGCATCTTTGAAGACCAACCGAGCCCAATTCCTCTACACATAAAGTGACGTCATATTCGTTGATTTGTTATTCCTTTTTATTAGATCTGTCTTTCATCAAAGTGTCCATCTAGTTGTTTAGGGTTAAATTCGACTCTGTCAAATAGCCCAGAGCAAGCAAATTGTGACGGCAAAGCGCACTATAATATAAGAAGACATTCTTAAGACTTTAGGTACGTAATTATTTTCCCAAAAATATGGGAGGCGACCCCGTAGTCCAGAGGCAATGTGTTGGCCTCTCAACCAAAAGGTAATGGGTTCGATTTTTGTTAGCACAATCTACTACCCCACCCCCTCCCCCACCCCGGTCCAGGTAGATGGCTCGACACCTAGTCCTATCGGAGACGGACGATGGAAAGGAGGTCCTGTGTGCAGATCACAACACCCTGTGCACGTTAAAGATCCCTTGTAGTGGGCAGGTATTCATTGCTGTGCACTATCCTTTCAGAAAGATGTCGTGGTCATCGATTTTTTATCGTGCCTATTATCATTTTCTGATGATTTCTTTCCGTGTAGGAGGTATTAGTATCATCATACATATTATCTATGTGTTTTGTCTCCGTCCCTATGTTGTGGATGTGGGTTAAATCAAATCAAAATCAAACGATTACATGTACAAGGTATTAAATATGGGGCTCAAGCGTAACAATACCATGTCACTCTATCTGTCTGTCTGGCTGGCTGGACCCGTCTCTCTCTCTCTCTCTCTCTCTCTCTCTCTCTCTCTCTCTCTCTCTCTCTCTCTCTCTCTCTCTCTCTCTCTCTCTCTCTCTCTCTCTCTCTCTCTCTTCTTCTTCTCTCTCTTCTCTCTGCTTTCTTCTTGCTTATTCTCTCTCTCTCTTCTCTCTTATCTCTCTCTCGCTAATCTTCTCTCTCTCTCTCTCTCTCTCTCTCTCTCTCTCTCTCTCTCTCTCTCTCTCTAATTCTCTCTCTCTCTCTCTAATCTCTCTCTCTCTCTCTCTCTCTCTCTCTCTCTCTCTATTCTCCTCTCTTTCTCTCTCTCTCTCTCTCTCTCTCTCTCTCTCTCTCTCTCTCTCTCTCTCTCTCTCTCTCTCTCTCTCTCTCTCTCTCTCTCTCTCTCTCTCTCTCTCTCTCTCTCTCTCTCTCTCTCTCTCTCTCTCTCTCTCTCTCTCTCTCTCTCTCTCTCTCTCTCTCTCTCTCTCTCTCTCTCTCTCTCTCTCTCTCTCTCTCTCTCTCTCTCTCTCTCTCTCTCTCTCTCTCTTTTTCAAATATTTATCCTTTGCTGTTTCTCTCTCTCTCTCTCTCTCTCTGTCCGTCTCTCTCTCTTTCCTCTCTCTCTCTCCTCTCTCTCTCTCTCTCTCTCTCTCTCTCTCTCTCTCTCTCTCTCTCTCTCTCTCTCTCTCTCTCTCTCTCTCTCTCTCTCTTGACTTAAACTCTCTCTCTCTTCTCTCTCTCTCCTCTCCTCTCCCCCTCTCTCTCTCTCCCCCTCTCTCTCTCTCTCTCTCTCTCTCTCTCTCTCTCTCTCTCTCTCATTAATTACATACTCTCTCTCTCTCTCTCTCTCTCTCTCATCTCTCTCTCTCTCTCTCTCTCTCTGTGTTCTCTGTCGCCTCTTGCCTCTCAACCTCTAGTGGGCCGCGTGGCGGATGTAGTTCGTATGTCCTATTTCTTCCCTTTCACTTTTTCAAATATTTATCCTTTTGCTGTTTCCTCTTAATTCATCGTGAAATCGTCGCGTCATGGTGGACGGGGTTTATTTTCAATGAAACAAATATCTGTCCGTGTGGTGGATGATTGGTGGGCGTTGCTTACAGGTCTTACTTCTTTCCTTTCACCCTGTCACTTCTTTTCATTTTGATGTTTCCCTTTAATTCACCCTGCGAATGTGTATGTTCAAACAAAAATCAAAGCAACAACAAAAAATCACTTCAGAACCCCCCCCCACCCCCACCCCAGAGGCAAAGTGTCGGCCTTTCAATCGAAAGAGAGTGGGTTCGAGCCCCGCCAACGACGGTTGACAATTTTTCGTGAGCTTTTTCGAGCAAAATCTCCCCCCCCCTCCCTGGTCCATGTAGGTGGATCTACACCTAGTCCCATCAGAGGGATGATAAAAAGGAGTCCCGTACGCAAATCACAACAATCTGTGTATGTTAAAGATCCCTTGGCTGTTTACAGGGCAGTACGGGCAATATCAAAGATCCTTCCAAAACTCCCGAGATCAGCTGAGTTGTGGATGTGGGTAAATGTAATCAAATATTTTTTTAATTAAATCAAACTTTAAATTCAAAGTCTATCATATCGCATACGCAAAATGGACTGGTTAATTTGGTTTGTCTGTGAAGAAACTCAGTGAAGAGAAAAAGTTGACATTAAACGCAAAAAAAAAAAGAAAAAAAAAAAATATCAAAGTAGCGAGAACGGACAAATCTTTCGAGATACCAAACATTCAAATTCAAATCAATGATGAAATTTAAGAAAACGTCCCTTGGTATGAATATCTGGGAAGCGCAATACCAGAATGTTTCTTTTGGCAAACCCATCACAGAAATAAGAAAAAAGAAATAAGAAAAGGAGGCAAACCCATCACAAAGGATTACATTGGCAACAAGCAAACTTTTAAAAATGAGGAACCTGTGGAAAGGACAGTACAAAGAAAAAAAAACTGAAGATCATACCATGTTGTATTTCAACTACAACAACATAATAATATGGATGAGAGACATGGACAGTGAACAGTAACATTATCAAATTGTTGAATTTATTAGAAAAGAAAGGCTACATGACAAAAATATCCTTACAATTTCATGGACTGAACACGGATGTAAAACATTAATTTATAAAAGAAGAGTTGATGCAGATAAGGGAAAGGTGGCTGAAACTGTTTGTCAGAGTTGAAAGTCTTAAACACTTTAGCCACATCAAACGACATGAAGGTTTAGGAAGGATGACTTTGGAGGGGTTTTACAATGAGTGAAAAAGAAATAGAAAAATTAGCCGTGCAGAAGATGAGTGAAAGATATATATATATATATACCATATCTGCTGTTGCCTTTATGCTTTCTCATTTGACTTAAATACAACAAACATGTGCTGTTGCCTTATGCTTTCCATCTGACTAAATCTAACAACAAACATCTGCTGTTGCCTTATGCTTTCTCATCTGACTTAAATCTAACAAGAAAACATGTGCTGTTATGCTTTATCTGACTTTCTCAACAAACATCTGATATATCTGCTGTTGCCTTATGCTTTCCCCATCTGATTTAAATCTGACATATCTGCTGTTACCTTATATCTGATTTAAATCTGACAACAAACATCTGCTGTTTATGCTTTCCCATATTGCTTTCCCATATAAATCTGATATATATATATTTATATATATATATATATATATATATATGTATCTGTATCTGAGAGAAAATATTTGGACACACAATATCAGATTCAAGAAGAATGACACAGGGAAGAGAGACATTCAGATTTGAGGTTGGAGGCCCGACATCCTATTGGATATACCAAGCAGTTAATGATCATGATGATGATGATGATAATGATGATGATGACGATGATAATGATAATGATGATGATAATGGTGATAATGATGATGATAATAATGATGATAAAGATGATGATGATGATGTTGATGACGATGGTGATACTAAAACATTAATTTCTCTATCGAATTTCTAGTTATCGGTAGACAACTTCTATTATGGTTTATTGATTTTCTTGCATGCCACGTCATAGTTGCTATAGCAGTAACACAATGTTTCGTATTTGCCCCTCCGTGCCTCTTAATGATAAATTATAAATGGATATACATGTATAATGTCTACTTTTTATGACTGATAACAATAATCAGAAAGGGGGTGGGAGTGGGTTTGAGATGGAGGTGCAGAGCTACATGCATACATTCATACATACATAAATACATACATATATACATAAAACATACATACATACATACATACATACATACATACATACATACATACATACATACATACATACATACATACATACATACATACATACATACATACATACATGTATACATGCATACGTACATACATACATACATGCATGCATACATACATACATACATAAACATACATACATACATAAATACATACATACATACATGTATACACACATACATACATACATAAAACATACAAAATACATACATACATACATACATACATACATACATACATACATACATAAAACATACATACATACTTACATATATACATATATACAAATATACATACATACATACATACATGCATGCATATATACATATATAAAACATACATACATACATACATACATAAAAACATACATACATACATAAATACATACATACATACATACATATATACATACATACATATATACATATGCATGCATACACATACACACATACATACATACATAAAACAATACATACATACATACATACATACACACACACACATACATATACATACATGCATACATAGATAGATAGATAGATAGATAGGTGTATAAATATATAGATAAATAGATATTTAGATAGACATATAGATAGATAGATAATTAGATAGATAGATACACATTTAGATAGACAAACAGACAGACAGATAGATAGACAGATAATCATCATTCTCTCTCATTTATTATTTATTGATTTATTCATGTGTGTGTTTATGTAGTTTGGGTTTTTGTTGGGAAAAGGGGTATCTCTCATTTCATCCGAGCCAAGCCATTTTTCCAAGCTTTATGAAATTAATCATCACGTTGAACGAAAGGTACCACGACGTATTCCACACAAGAAAAAAGTCTCTTGAACGCCAAGTAGTGAGAGAATGCACCCCACTCAGAGAGCGGTTCTTATTGGTCAATGCCAGTCGAGCTGTGTTCCTGTTATCGCCGAAGACAATGTCGTTTCGATATTATTGTTTTTCGATATTCAGAATCTGAACTGATGTGTTTAGTGTTCATTCGTGGCTCACTTCTGGACTCAGACCGATCTTCTTGATACCAGTATAGTATGAGGAATATGATTTTGTGTTTTAGAAAATATTTTGACTCTCGGAAGTGGGTATAAGAAGAGATGTTATTAGATGACGTCATATAGATTGATCTACGTCAATACATCTCTCTATTTTTTCTATTGATTGATATTTCAAAGAACCATATCACAGGCATAAACTGAAACATGTTCTACGCAGTACTTGTTGCTTTAGTGTATTTGGCACTTTTCAATTGCGTATCAGTGACCAAGGGCATAAGGTCGCTTGACTTTGTTAAAGTTGCCTTTGAGCAACAAATTGCTTCATTTTCTACAGTAGACAACATTGAGTCTAATGTTCAATGTGCTTCCACTTGCATGCAAAGTGAATTTCCCTGCAGGAGATTTCAGATGTTTTTAAACAAGTGTCATCTGTTTTGTGATACGGTTTCAGGAACTGTGACTATTCCACCGTACCATCCCAAAAACTTGATGGCCTACCAGGTGGACGGAGCATTTATTCCCAAATGTAGCCAATGGCCTGGGTTCTACACCATCGGCGATGGGGCCTCGGGAATGAACTACTGCTTCCTTGTCCAACAACCCCAATGACGTTCAGCAAAGCACAAGATTACTGCGCAAGTCAGTGTTCATCTCTGGCCTTTGCAGACAACCGACAGAAAGTCCTGGCAATGGTTACTACATATGAGGACATCTATGGACAAAGTCCTAATATTTGGATCGGAGCTAAATACGATAAAGCCAGAGACAAGTGGTACGGGTCGGCGCCTGGGCACGTTCTGTCACGTGACAATCCTTGTGGTACGCGGGCAAGCCAGACAACGTAGATGGTGGAGATGAGTGCATTTCCACGCTTGACAGGGATTCTTACAACGATATACCGTGTGAAACAGTGAGCAGAGTTTTCATATGTGAATTGGTCAACTTTCTGGTCTAGTGAGATAGACACTTTGCTAGTATAGCTATCCACTGGCGTTTTATTGTTGGGCTTTTTTATGTGTGTTTTCATTCCATGTGTGGTTGTTAAAGGTATAATAAATAAAGATCTGAGAGGAGGAGGGAGGGTCGGTTTTTTTTATTATTATCAAAACGGTTTCTCAAAGATACGTGAAAACTAACTGATTTTTCAATGAAGAAGATTTTCAAACAAATGTTACGTCAAAAGATAGAAATATCAAGGGGGGGAGGGCTAGCCCGAGTTACATATGTTATAATTATAAAAATCTGAAACAAAATCAAATATGAAAAACTTTCGTGCCTATAATTTCATAACATTTGTGAAGAAATAAGATGCACAATACTTTTTGTGAGAGGTAGAATTCCTTCGGTATGAACTAATTTTCTGTTTTGTATTTTGTATTGCATACACGTTAAAGCAACGTACTTATACGGCTCAGTAACTTGGAGTGTAACCATTGTTTGTCTTGAGAATCTCGTTTTCTTTTCTAACGATATTGACGGCGATGTAATAACTTGGGTTATGATTGTTATACAACAATCACCACCGTGAAGTCGTGAGAAACAAAGGATGCAAGCGGTCCTCTGAAGATGATGCATCGTCTCCTTGATCTAGCCTAGCCTAACACACACATACACACACACACACTCACACACACACGCCAGACAAAAGACGTTAATCCACACTAAACTGCAAGAACTGGCAACTACTGTGGCGTCGGTGGCCGAAAGTTTAAGCTGTTGGACTTGGATTTTTTGAAAACTTGGGTTCGAATTCTGGAAATGCTAGGCCCTAAATTGTCTTTCCTTGGATAAAAAAAAACGCTTGAGACGCATTTCCCCATCCTGATCAAGGTACAAGTGGGTACGAGTATCAGCTGGGGGTGGGGGGGGAGGGGTGGGGCGGAGAGAGAGAAAAACCTGATAGATGTATTATCACGATTTATGCCCATAGAAACTAGGTTACGCTCCGGATCTATGGTTGTGAGTTTTTTAATGTTTGAGTTTTCTTCTTGTTTTGTATTTTAATGAGATTTGGTATCAAGATTGAATGTCCATTCAGCCACGACATATTTTAGATGTTTATCGCTAATGTAACTTTGACTCGTTCGCCTTGAACGCTTTTAATACTTATACGAGCATGTATATAAATGTGCGACGGCCAATTTGCTATTTTGGTTAGGCGGCTAAACTTGGGGTCGAGAGGTCCTGATTTCGAATCCTGAGAATGTTAGGTCCAATGTTGTGTTCCTTGGGAAATATATTTAACAACCATTTTTCCATTCGACCTAAGTGCGAAAATGGTATGGTGTCATCATGGGAGTAAAAACTTCCATTGACTAGCGTTCTGTCCAGAAAGCGAAGTACATGTATTAACATCATCTGTACCACTACACGATACAGAAATCGAGATGACATCGGGCTCTATATTCCATATTCCATAACGACTTTGAAAGAACTTTACTTAACAGTTCGGTCATTTAAAAAATACAAGCTGTATGATTTCAAGACTGGATAGATTAAATGAAACAAATCTACTTGGGGATCGATAGTAGAGGTTGTTTTGTTGTTTTATATGTTTTTTTATTGTTTACAAAACTGTTTGCAGGATTAATGCTCCATAACACTGACATACCCTGGACATTTCATCTGTAATTGAATTATGTTTAAAACATGAGATTTTGTTGTGAGTTTGGTGAGGCACATAATATGGTTTGTATAAAGTCAAGTTTGTAAAAGTGACCGTCATGAATATAGTAATATAATTGTAAATGTTGTAAGTTGTGTATGAAAAAAAATCAGGTAGCGTCCAGACATAAGACGCCTTGCGGAGCAACCTTGCACTCTAGTAGTATTCTGATGGCATGAACAGCATAGCTTTTTTTAAAAACACCAATAAGATTGCAAGGCACTCGGTCACTGAACTTTAGATAAATAAGGAAGGCTGTTTAATGGGTTTCAATTTTCAAATTTAAGTTCAAACTAGCTTAAGCGATTTGTTTGGTCTTGTTTTTTTGGTTCCTTTGTTTATAATCATTATCGAATGGTGGATCAGAAACGGAGAGGCACCTCTGAAAGAAAAGTTCCATTCCCTATGGAGAGTCTGCAAAAGACTATGCAATTCATGGAGACAATCCGCATCCTGATCTGACCCACTGGCAAAGAGATCGACGAAGAAGAAGAAGAATTGTGGATTTTGTTCATGAAAAACTTATGATAACAAAAATTGCTACATGTTCTTCAATGAAGGTTGACTTAACCACGATTTGAAATAAATTGTCATCACTGAGTTTTAAAATGGTCTCAGAAAAATGTCTTTAACTGTTACTGCTGTGTTCATCGCCATCAGTAGGGTAAGCTTAGTTGTTTTTGTTAGATTGTATTGTTGTTTTTGTTGCTATAGTTGCTGTTCTTGCTTTTGTTGATGATGATGTTGCTGTTGTTAGTTGTAATGGTATTATTTCTAATCTTTTTTCTTCCTCCTCCTCTTTTCTTTTTCTACTTTTTCTTCTGATACTACTACTACTACTACCACTACTACTACCACTACTACTACTACTATTACTACTACTACTACTACTACTACTACTACTACTATTAGACTACTACTACTACTACTACTACTACTACTACTACTACTACTACTACTACTACTACTACTACTACTACTACTACTACAGTAGTCTCTGCCAAATGCACGGTCCACGAGTGACAAAAAAATCGTGCATTTTCGCGAAGTTGCATTTTGACTGAGTCAAGAGCCACAACCCATTATTTACACTGCCATTCTTGTTTGGAATCAAACTCTTTTATTTTGTTAGTTGTTTGTTGCTGTTTGGATTTTTATTTTTTTTTTCGTTAGTATGAAGACAATATAACAAAATGTAATAAAATACATTTCTATAGCGCTCATATCATCAATACTAGATTAACCTCTCATTAGCAAGACCCATAATATGCCTAACATCTTCTCCATATATATCTGTTACATTTCTCTCTCACTCAAAACTACACCAAGGCTGGTGGGATGGTGGAGACATTCAACAACTAGATCTAGATCTAGATCTAGGAATGATTTTCTTTTTCTTGTATTGTATGGTTGACGCGCGTGTCATACATAGTACGATCTCCATCGGGTAAAAGTGGCACGTGCGTACTGAGTCGGGGAGAGAAAGGGGGGGTGGGGTAAGGGTGACCAGAGCCGAAACAGCCAAGATCAGGTGCATAATTGTCATGTGTATGAGTGCGTATGGTTAACATAGAACTAGATCACACACACATATACACACACACACACACACGCACACGTGCATGACAGATTTTGTCACTGGGACGGGGCAAAAAGAGATCATCCAGTTTATTTTTGTCACAGGAATTGACTCTCTAAACGCAATACATTGAAAACGTATTAAATTACAAAAACTTGTTGCATTTTGGCGATCAAGCCAATTGTTGTTGCATTTTCAGGGGGTAATTAGCGTTGTAAAATTCGGCTACAAGAAGAAGAAAAAACGTGCATTATGACGAATCGTGCATTTTTGGCGGCGTGCAATTTGGCGGAGACTACTATACTACTTCTATTACTACTACCACTACTACTACTACTACTACTACTACTACTACTGCTACTACTACTACTGCTGCTACTAGTACTACTACTACTACTACTACTACTACTACTACTACTACTACTACTACTACTACTACTACTACCACTACCACTACCACTACCACTACCACTACTACTACTACTTCTACTAATACTACTACTACTACTGCTACTACTAATACTAATACATAGTAGTAGCGGTAGCTGCAGTAGCAATATACCTAAAAGTCAATGAGATGCGATGAGGTAAGACACTGAGAGAAGAGGGGGAGAATAAGAGAGAGAGAGAGAGAGAGAGAGAGAGAGAGAGAGAGAGAGAGAGAGAGAGAGAGAGAGAGAGACAGACAGACAGAGAGAGAGACAGACAGACACAGAGAGAGGGGGGAGAGGGAGATATGGCATGGACATGATCGTCGGGTGTATTGAGGATATTAACCAATGAAAAAACAGCTTTCAATAAATACAAAAATGTTGCCAGAACGAACCAGAGATTTTCATTTTAGAAATTGAATGATTGAGTATCGACCCCAAAAATATTTAGTATCGACCCTACAAATATTTAATATCGACCCCAATAAAAATTATTCTTCTTCAATTTTTGCCATCTTTGGACTCTCGTCAATACATGTTG